>JARKHS020012307.1:0-43788 GCA_030143305.2 Amblyomma americanum
AGTGGTCATTCACTGCGAACCGAAGTTTCAAAGGCCATCAACTCAATACTCTTTTGAGTCAACGGAGCAGCGCGGAGCTCCATCGAGATTTCGAGGGCCTTCGAGCGCTGCCCAAGGTTGTTAGCGTTGCTTCGAGCAGCGCCAAGCGCACAAAGCTTTGTCACTTGAATTTGGACTTCCGGGTTCTTCCTGTGGTTCCGTTTGTATAGGCATTGCTTGGAAACGTGTGGTTCCGGCATTTCTTTCCTTAATGCTAACGCTCACATCGCTGAAAAAAGGGTGTTGTGCGTTGCCTGAAACTGCAGCAACTTCAAAGCAACGGAATGCAACATGTTCCGAGTGCCATCAAGTAGTTTAACGGCGAAAAAAGTACACCGTTGCGATCCATTGCCAGACTGCCTACTACGAGCTCCACGGACAGCTGTTGGCTTTGCCTCGAGCGTTTTGTTGGCGGTAAGCGTTTTAGAGCGTTGTGGAAGTGTGTGGATTTGGTTAAGTAGGCGGTTTTCTCACCTTGAGGAGCACCAATTTCTCGCTCGGACAACTTCGGACACAGCCGTTCTCGCATGACTGCGGTAGCACCGTGCGGTCGTAGGTGTGAAGATATGTGCTGTTCAGCCTCCGTCACTACAGCTCGACAAGATCTTAAAGGACAGAACGATTTATTGCTCAGGAATTTGTGATGCATGCAAGTTGCTCGAATCCGGAGCTAACACTTTAGACCTATGCGATCGCAACAGTCAGCTGCCGAAACAGCGACACCGGCGGGGTCCCATTGCCTGGCATTGCTGGTCGCAGTATATGTTTACGAGCACTTTTAGGATTTATGAATTATTTTATGTGAACATATTTCCCAACTTCATGCCCAAAGTGAAACACATTTTCACCAGCAGACCAGTGAGCTGTTAAGTTAATAATAATAATAATTGGTTTTCGAGGAAAGGAAATGGTGCAGTATCTGTCTCATATATCGCTGGACATCTGAACTGCACTGTAAGGGAAGGGATAAAGTAGAAAGTGAAAGAAGAAAGGAAGAGAGAGGTGCAGTAGTGGAGGGCTCCGGAATAATTTCGACTACCTGGGGATCTTTAACGTGCACTGGCATCGCACAGCGCACGGGTGCCTTAGCGTTTTTCCTTCATAAAAACGCAGCCGCCGCGGTCGTGTTCCAACTCTGGAACTCCGGATCAGTAGCCGAGCGCCCTAACCACTGAGCCACCGCAGCGGGTAGCTGTTAAGTTAAAATTACCCGTTTGTGTGGACCCGCATCTTGCAATTATGTTTCTCCATTTCCTGTGTACGTAGAGGGGGGGGGGGGTGACAGACAAGGTGATCGCATTACAAATTGATGAGAATTATTCACCACCATTTTTTCATATTCTGAGGCAGTAAGATATGAGAAGCTTCACTTCAGGATAACTGAATTTTAAAAAAATATCGCAGCCAACATATATTCTAGCTGTTTATCACCTTTCATTGTATAGCATGTAGGAGAATTGACATCTGAAACAAATGTTATAATACTGAACTGTCACTGTGCAGCAAAGCATCACTTGAAAACTGACGTTGGTGATTTCAAGAAGTGCAGAATGCTGCAAGGACGGCAGAGGCCAGTCTGGTGGTCATTGTGTCAATTATCCGTAAGCATAAAGAGTAATAAACATGGTAAAATTGCCAGTTTTAAAAGGCCAAGGTACACATTGTGCTCACAGACATTCCAGAATTTTTGGTATCACTAGTGTCTAAGGGACGGTTTACCAAAGGCAGTTAATATGCAAGCTATGCTGCAGTGTTCGTGCCAAAACAAACTAGGTGGGAATGCCTTTTGTTCAACATCGCACAAGACTTGGTGAAAAGAATTTGTAGAAAATGCTGAAAACAACTCTGATCAAGCTTCTGTGTATGCTGGAAAAGCCGAAGCATGATTTTTTACGCTCTACCACGCTATTTATTATAATTTACTATTTGTCACTAAGATCTCCTGCATTAAACTCATTTATTACATGCTGTGCTGTATAATTTGTACCTGCAATAGTTTTTGCAAGATAAAGGTTATATCATATGTTATCATATGTTAAGTAACCTCAGCACCTCCTCATTGCTGAGGAGAGTGCTGAGCTCATCTATAGCTGCCAGACGCCTCGCCCCTCTTGCTCAAGCAAGGACTGGGGTTGAGGCTACCTGGCTTCGGCGTTCATATATAACTCTTCTTAGAACAATTTTAGGCATTATACATCATTTTAAGCCATTCCACCCGATTTTTAGGCACCCTCTTCGGACTCTATAATCATGCACATACTCACTACTCTTAGGCCCAGGGTTCGTACAAGCTATACAGAAAAAAATTCAAGGACTTTCAAGGCCCTTCTAGCAGGTTTTCAAGGACTTGCTACGAAGCTGTATTTCGTAGTTTCGCAACACAAAAGTATTTTCAAAAAATAAATATCTTTATTGCACTCAATGTAGGATAACATATCTGTCAAGACGCACCAAGGAAAGTTCAAGAGACCTCCTGAAGCTTTGCCTCAATCTCTTTGTTGAGGTTTAACAATTGCTCAGCCTTAGCCTTTGCTGCTTTTCTCATAGAATTTGATTTGATTATGTAAGTGAGGTCATTGGCTGCTTCCGCCTTTTCAGCATAGTCATCTGCTGATGCAGTCAGATCGCTAACAGCTGCTTCCAGTATCTTCCTTTTTTTATTGAGGCTGTCAAGCTGGTCCTCAGCACAGCGCTTTTTTGACTGCTTGACACATTCTTGTTCCAGCCTTTTCTGGGCTTCCAAGTAAGCACTATAATGATGCCTTGCAGCTGATACCGCTTTCCTCAAATCTTTTGTGATGACAATGTTAAAGATACCACCTGCTTTTTCCACTGCATCGCACACAATTCGTTGTGAGATGTAAGAGAGGCCTTTCAAGTTCTCTACAGAGATCTGTCGGTTTATACTAAAGCCTCTCTCAACAGTTGCCTGACCATGGCTTAGCACAAGCAAAGATTTTACAACTTTCCACAGCTCTGCATAAGAAGCATTGAACTGCAGAAGTTCACTAAAAAAGGTGTCCAGACTGGTGGCTTTCTCGAAAAGTCACAGTTGATGTTTTTCTTGCAACAGCTCCGTGTACTCTGCAAGTACAGTCTCGACGCTGATCTGTCAGCCTCCCTACCGCAATGAGTGCTTCCAACACTTTCTTGAGGCCTGCCAGGCACTCATTAGGCCTGCAGCACATTTGTCGAGGGTCAAGCGAGGAAAGGCCTCTAACCACTGTGAACCTCAAGGGGCTCTTCTCAAGGACCTTCTTCGTCACTGCGACTAGGAACTGCTTACACTCCATCTTGAACTGAAATATATCTTTTGCACTTGCATTGCACTTCTTCAGGATTTGTTCGACTGTGTGACCAACATCCACTTTTTCCAGTGGTGTATGATTCTTTGGGTCCTCTATATCAATTTGCAGCATGCCAGTGATCCCCGTTGCTGAAGACAATGTAGAACACTTGATAAATTTTGTCATTAACTTTCTGACTATCGTCTCCAAGTCTCTCGCCAGAAGAAATAACATGGCTTTTCTCACTACACTGCTCTGACTGCCAAGGTCGTGCTCTGTTCTGTTCCTCTGAACTCACCTTATGGATCGCCACCATTCTCACAGGGCGCCTGGTTGCGGCCCTGCAGTGTGCTGTTAATGTCACGCAGGGCCTGTGTGCTGTTAATGTCACGCAGGGCCTGCACCAGCTGCTCGACGGCGTTGACCTGGCAGACCTGCAGGCTTTCAATCTTTTTTTGCAAAGACAACAAGCGTTCTTTAACACCGTCCTGGGGGAAACACTGAACAAACATAGTCATTAATACTTTACCCCTGCCAGGTGGGCCCTGATGTGTGCCAGGTCTGTCGTCATCTGGCGGAGCTGCTGGTCCTGTATTGTGGCCAGGCGCCCTTGTTGTTCTATTAGGGCAGCGATCGCGTTGTGCCTTTGCTGTACACTGCCTGGGTGGTCTTGCTGGCGAGGTGGAAGTGCATGCGGCCGCCTGATTGAGCCACCTTGCTGGTGCGGTGCAGCTTGTGTTGGTGGCGGTGCAGCTCGCGCACCTTGCTGGTCCTCGTTCTCTGCATATGTGTAATTTCAGTGTGTTTTCCTGTAGGGAAACCACAAGACACATCTGCCTTGGAACATGCGTCACATTTCTGTTGCATTGTCTTATGCCTCACTTTACTGCAGGAGCATTTTTGGGTCGTACACCTTTTTTCATTTCAGGTACCATACATTGAAATGTGGCGCCATGTATACAACACAATTTGGCCATAAATGCATAAAACTAATGTTATGACTGCAAAAACAGAAATGTTTTACTGAAAAATACAAGTTTGTTCAATGTAAATCAGCATATATATTAGCCAACTGACAGTGTGATAGTTATGATCACATTTCCTGTAACAATGCTTAAAAACTTGTCTCACCATGCTTGCAACTGTAACCTGCACCATGCTTAGAAAGCTGTTGTGTACTGAAGTACATGACAAACCTTGTACTGAGCAATAGTCATGCTCATCCATGGCTTCTGGCGCCTGTGGCGCTGGGCTCGGTGCCTGCGAGTGCATAAGATGAATACTCACAGTTCATTCATACTTCAGCGGCAACACAAGCATTGGTTTCTGGTTATGCTTTCGACGCTGTGCCATGCTATATTTAATTTTGAATAAAAATGATTTTATATATTTACGATTCCAGCTTCATTCTTTTTGGGACATCTTTTGCTGTGGCATATTTTCAGAAGGATGTTACGAATTTACCATGGTGATATGGGAACAAACGCTATGTCATTTTACGCACGGCCAGCATGCATGCTTGCGTTATTCTGTAATGTGCTTACAGAGTTGCCTTGCGATTTCAGCTCCTGCCTGATAGCAGCCACCGCTTGCTGTGGAAAGGTGCTGACATATCTTTTTGCAAGCTGGGAAAATTATTTCATAGTTACTCACCGGTGAAACTGCGGCTGCTGGTGCCATGCCGAATACGGCCGGGGACCTGCACCCCACGGAGCAGTCTTCGCCAACGATTGCCAAAATGCGGGCATCACTTGGGCTCAGCACTGCCTCTGGGTTCGGCAGCCCCCCGCCTGTAGTTCTGCATGAATAAAAGATATGGCTCTCATACCTAAAGAGGAAGTGAGGCGGGAGAGTTATAAGCATTCCGAGAGGCCCGAATATTTCTTGACAAAATCTAGGACAAAAAGCTTGCAGCCTAATATGCCAAATGTATAGGTTGCCCTGCTGGATTACACAGAGTAAGGTATTCCAATATGTCCAGTTTTGAACTGTGTGTCTCTTAACGGGTCTCGTGCTGAAAGTCATGTATCGCAGCACTGGTTGTTCAGAAGCCGCCAGAGCGTGTGACGACGTTCGGTGCGTCTGCGTATGTTGCACTGGGTAAGCACAAGTGCACAGCAGTACACTGGCCTTTGCACAGGCGCTCCTAACTGGACGAGCGGGCAAAATTCGCAAGCACCGAAGAGCACACACGTGATAGTGAAAGTGTAACCGTGCCATGCCGCGCACCGAAAGCAGATTAGCTCACCTGTGCTCGGCAGCGACTAGCGGGCCTGCAGTTCGCGCTTGCCTCACCCGCTGCTGCCAGAAGCGCTTCCAGCCTTCCGGCGAGCGCGTTGCCGGCCCCAGCCCGTTCAGCTCGGCCGCGAGCTGCACCCACAGGCGCTGGCGTGTTTCTGCCGGCATCGCCTCGCTGGCCCCGCGGCCCAGACCGGCATGCTGCTCCATAAAACAGAGCATGGCTTCTAGTTGATCTGCACTACAACGCAGTGTATAAACACCGCGCTGCTTACTGTTGGCCACACTCGCGCACGGAGGCTCCATGTTCGTCACTGGCGCTCCGTAGCAGACGATTGCCAAAACAAACACTGCTCACGAGAGTTCAGTCGCAGACCCCCCCCCCCCCCCCCCTTTTTCAATGTAGTAGCAGGTGTACAAAAATAAAAATTGAGTTGCATTTATTTCATTGCGAAATGCCTCTAGTTGTTGGATGAGCGTCATTTTTTAGCGCATCACGAGGCTGTCGAAATCATCGGCATTTTTTGTCACCAGAACCACTCATATACAACGGTGCGATGCTGGGGCCATGGAGCAAAATTCGTTTCCAGCGGCCGAGGCGTTGCTTAATGTGCTTCTTTCGTTTTTCAACCGTGGCACTTGCAAGGCCCAGTTGCCAAGGGCAAGCATTACTCTGCCAGTGAAAGTGCGCGCCATTCGCTGCATGTGCGTGTTCTCGCCGAGGCCGCTGTGGTCTGTGCGTACGCACCGTTTGATCCTGTTTACAGCTAGTGCACAGTGAGTGCTGTTTAAGACGGCCTCGCAGCAGAATGACTATAATGACGCTCCCGGAACGTCGTTCTTTTTCGCACTTGGCGCCAACAGCAAGGTAGATGTACACTGGTAGCGAAGGCTCCATAGATGCCCATTGGTCCAAAAAATGGCGGCTCGTGGGCACTCCAGCGCCCCCTGGATTTTGGGGGGCAAACTACGCAAACGTGACGTAGAATGACGTCACGTATACGTATGCTTTTGGCGCGAATTATAAAGCGGTCTTTCTGTAGAATCCGCGTTTTCGAGCCCGTACCTCTCGAAGGTTGCTGCCTTTCAGCGCGCCCCAACCTTTGCCAGTCAAATGTGCTCGAGTTCCTGCTAGTTATGGCCTTGTTAATGTGCAATTGGGAACGCAATGAAAGTGACTGGTAAAGGAGGGGCAGCATAGAAAGGCAGCAACACTTCCAGACACTGGCGAAGCATGCATGATTCGTAGTGCAAATACTGGTGCTAGTACTTTTGAGAGCTTTTGAGTACAGCAAGGTATGATGCAAGGTATGATGCACAAAGCACTGGCTCAAGTGCACAGTTCGCAATAGAGTGTACGGCAAGTATGGTTTTCATAGTTTCATATTCATTGTTTATTGCAGCAACCAAACAAATACAGTCACAAAGCACACCCTTGGCACACAAACAAAAAATACATGTCACAGGCAGCACAAGCAGTATTGTTTAAGTTGGCTAATCATCTCAATAGTCACAGTGCAGATAGGAAAAAGCCCTGAAGTGCCACGAACGTTGTCAGTTAGGAAATTGAAAAGTATAGAAAACAATGCTACGACAGCTTCAATTGAAGCAAACATAACATGACATAAGTAGGCGCATCAACACAGACCATAGAGCACACTGGGATTATTCTTCACATTTAATTTCTTCAGCTGAAAGAATATAGCAGGTGCGTTTACATCTGCAAGGCAATGTTAAAGCCAGCTTTAGCACCCTCAAACGTGCTCAACGTAGGAGCAAATACCATACATTGAGCCGGCGTACCATCTCCAGAGTACTTCTAGTCGTTAGCCGGATCAATTTGAAGTAATTTTACGTCAACAAAAGTACACATGAAGTACAGCGTACAGTGAAGTGCAAGGACATTCGCGGGGCAGTAAAGCATGTAATCAGTGTACTGTACGCTACAATATAGCCAGATAAAAGTCCAGCGCTGTTCTGTTCGTTGCGCTGACAAAGATCCTACTAAAAACTCTGAGATGCAACTAGCCTGCTAAAAGGTGGCCTGGTAGCCAGTGGTGCCGAGTGGTGGTTATGATGACAATGGTTGATTTCATTATACCTGCCACCACGGAACTGCAGGGGGGGCGAGCAGGTGGAAAAATTAATCCCAGCGCCACGGAAACTAGGTTAATCCATTGCCTAGAAAGTCTCCTTTCAGAGGCATTCGCTTTATCGGTGTGGCGTTTTATCTGACAATATTGCACAAGTACATAGGTGACACTTGAACAGGCTGTACATAGCATAAAAGTACCCTAAAAGAGTGACATAGTGGAATGAACGATGAAAGATGCTACATTGTTAAACCATTGCCCCTGTGAGCAACCACGTCACATCCTAGCAAATCAAAATACACAAGTAAAAAATAAAAGAATAAAACCAGGCTGTGAACCAGAAAAAAACCCTTTGCAACCGTTAAACCAGACTAAGCTGATTTGTTGCACAGGCTGCATAATAGCCTGCAACTTCACAAAATATTCAGCCAACAGCTCGGGAATTGCATCCTTTTCATTTGCTTAGCCTCAGTGCTTGCTTCGTGGCTTTCCGTTTAGTAGTTTGACTGTGCAGTTCAAGATTTTTTCTGCGTGCAAGCCAATGCAGCCTCACCCTGACGAACAGGGCAAACAAACCATCATAAACGTCATCACCACACACAGTCAGCGATTTTTCTACCTTGGCATGAAGCAACATGCACAGATCATGCCCTACTTGTTCTTTTCCCACAATATTGGAACTAGATGCGACAAAAACCTGCTCGCAAGCATTGATGAAAGCTACAAACGAGGGTGTAGGAACTGACAGGCTCCCAAAGTCACCTTCTCCAGGATTTTTGACACTTAAGTACAAGAGAACTTGGCTCTGATCGGCAAAGGTGGCATTTTCTAGCCTCACCTCGCACGTATGTGGCCCTGTAACACACCTGTGATCATTCATAAACTTGTAGGCAAGCCAGCCAGCAAAATAGACAATGTTGTTCTCTAGTATTGGAGTCTGATAATCATATGGCAAAACTTCTACTGCAACTGGCAAAGATGTGGCAGCTGTACAGAGAGAAAGAGCAGACTTAGATAAACAAACTGGGAGAGTGGCTAGAAGGCTAGACATGTCTTCAGCACAGTTGCTGCTTTCCGACAGTTTGAAAAGGTTGCTAACTAAAAGATGCGTAAATGCTGCTTGAAACTGCCGGCAAGACGAGTTGCTGTTCGATCCAGATTTCGACCTAACAATAGCAAAGGTGTTTTCAAGTGCATCCTGGTTCAGGTGCCTGGTAAGGAGGTATGTCAAACCATAGCGAGAGGCCAGGTGGTTCCATAACAGCAGCACAGCCCTCATAGTTTGGCAGAAGCCACGGATGCAAAGAGGCTGCCGCGCACAGCCTAGAACTTCGATGTTTTCGAAAACTGCAATACACTCTTCCAAAAACTCTTCATGCACAGATCCTGCACAAATTGCAGATGCATACGGAGACTTTCCCCGCTTCTGTGAAGTATTTAGACTGTCAAAGAGTCTATCGATCCTCTCAACAAATCTGGCTGTGTGGATAGCCTCTGATGGCAACTGTTGGAATGTTACCAATGTGCACAATGCAGCAGCGCAATGATTGCTGAATACCTGTGCTGCGAGTTTCACAGACATCTTCGAAGCAAAAGTTAAATTAAAGTGCCGGGCACTCAACTTTGGGATGGACCGAATTTGCATTTCTCGATCCTTCTCATAAGCCTGTCGTATGTACGAGCTTTTAATTGTGTCACTGCCTACCCTGAAGTCATACTTGAAGAGCATATTGCGCAAGCACTTGAGCAAATGCGGTGGATCAAAAATAAAGAAAAGCGGTTCACCATTCACACTTAAGTACGGCTTTTCAGGGGTCACAAGTTTCGAAAACAGAGAAACATTTTGGTTCCCCTGATCACAAACCACAGCCACAGGCTGCAATCCAGCTCCAACCAACATTTTGTGGCATTTGAAGAGGAGGTCATACAGAACAGTTGCAGGCGCTGCCTTATCTGCAAAGAAGTAGCCAAGAGGCTGCTTCCACGGCGTACATATTCCTTTGGCCATGAACACAAGCGCCTTGTTTGCAAGATTTGGACCTTGTGCTGCACTGTACTCTGCAAGGCCTTCAAATCTGTCCGACACTGGATTGTACGACAGCTCCTTTGAAACATGCATTTCATCAAAAATTATGGTGCAAGCCCTGTCTTGCCGTGGAAAAGACGCTGCCCGTTTCTCGATCAAATCAAAAACTTCAGGATAAAATCCAACCCTCAATGGTACGCGTGCAAGCCACAGCTGCAGTGACCTAACAGATGGAAGTTTCAGGAGTTTCCTGCAATATCTGTAACCTTTTGGGCTGTGGAAGTATAAACCTAAAGCAAAGGTTTTGTTTTGGCTGCACCATCGACGGCCAAACCTGCTGACATTGTGCATCTTTAACTGAGCTTCAACAAAAGCAGCAACAGCTGGTGTTAAATGCTCACGCAGACTATCCCTTGGACTATCTACCAATTCGGCAGTGGTCTTCATGCGACGGCGCTGAAGCAGCAGTCCTTGCAGCCTCTTGTTGCGGTTACGCAGCTGCCTGAGCTTGGCTCGAAGTTTCTGCAGTGGCCGCCTTTCATTGATGGGGCTGGTGAAAGATCCTGCAACGTACAGAGTCGACGGAAGAGCAATAAGTTGCTACGTCGGGTTTAGTCATAGCTGCATGTAGTCCTGTAGCACCAAAAAGTGCGCAATATTGCGAAAGCGTTGTAAAATTGCTAACCTTCATAAGAAAGAGGCGAACTGCTGAACGGAGCTCCTGGTGACAGATCAGCACTCGCTGACAGTGTTGCGGCCACCCCTGCCGTACCAGGTTCCAGAGATGAAGCGCTTGCTTCAGTGCTTGGTCCTGCATATGTGTGGTCAGCTGCGCCCACAGAATATAAAGAACAAAATATAGTGACAGCACAGTTCTGACAGGGAAGCCAGCAACCCAACAATGCACAAATAATAACTAAGCGCCACAGGCGGAATTAACACTTACACTGAACCATTATGAAGCCACTGGCGTGGGAACAAGCTTGGTTCAGCGTAGAACCAGTAGGGCTGGCACCATCTGCATCTGCACAGCACACAGACAAGGAATTGTAGCATATTTCTGAGCCATACCTCCTCAGGCTGTTCGAGCAGATACGAAATAACAATCACCTTCTTGGAAGAGTAGCAGCGACTGGGACGACCGACTCTGGACGTACCCCTTGGAAACAGGTTCACCGGAGACAGCAGCTATCATAGGAAGCAGTCCAATGAGCTTTCAGTCGTCACCATTTTCAAAAGATTTATGTCAGTTATGCATACAACCCTGCTCACCTGGTTCTCCAGCCCGGCGCACTGATGCCGAAGTTTCGCTCAGAGATTGTGAACAGTCCATGTCGCTGCTGCATTCGCTTGAGGTGTCTGAAATGGCAACATTATTGCGGAGAGAAAAGAGAATTCAGTACCTTTATAGTAAATAATTTCCAAAGAACTAGCTTCCACAGCATGCGGTTCACATTGTCATCACTCTAGAAAGAAAAATGCTTATCCAATGAAATAAAATTCTGTTTACCACCCTTAATCGTTAGGCACATTAGTTTGATGTCATCAGCAGCTGTGGAGCACCAGTAAATCATTTGCAATTTTCATATGCTATGTTTTACTTTGAAGAGTGCGAAATTCGCCTATCACACAAACAACGATAGCTCGCAAATCAAGTAATGTGCCCCATATTGTTTACATATTTATGCAGGTCAGCCTATGGCCTACGCAATGAGATGCAACAAGAATGAATTCGTAAGCAATTATCGCAAAAAATAAAAACCTGTACAAACATTGGCTTTCGCTAGCATGAATATTGAGGTAAAAGGCAACAACACAAACAATTATTAGTGCATTTCTATAATCGTTCAGTGCATGCTTTGATACATAACACATGAGCACACAATATCTCGAGAAGCTTTTCACCAAGCGTACCTTGCCCAAGTCGGCATAAGATTGCATCCTGATAAGACTGAAGATGAAAAAAGAAGCTCTGCATACAAGAAAGCAAAGTTCTGGAGTACTAAAATTCATCAAACATTTAGGAAGGCTCACCCTTTTTTCCCCCTCACTTCTTTTGAGCTATCAAAGGAAGGACGAGAATGCCCTCTGGACACGACAGGGACCGTTCATGAGACAAGGTTTCACGGTGAATATGAAAGATTCAACTCCCACTTGCTGCAAAACATGTAGAGTCGCCTGGTTTCCGTTGCTGAAGTGGCTAGCGGCATCAAACAGCCTGAACCGGAAGACTGACAGACTCACGTTAAGATCCTTTGGAGCCCTTTGCCATACCAGACTACCGAATATCCCACTTCCATTATCCTTTTTTTTTCCGGAAATATCAGGCAAGAGTATTCACACCGTCAGTGTACTTTTTCCGCACCCGTGCCTAGAAATTCGCTTGAGCACCCTTCGCCTACTAAGCTTGTGCCATTAGCTTACCACAAGCACAAACCTAATTCTATGCTATGTTGGACATTTGTCACGAACCTCACATACAGTGTACAGTGCATACAAGAGACGTAAAACGAATATTATATATATATATATATATATATATATATATATATATATATATATATATATATATATATATATATATATATATATATATCGATATGTATATAATTATATGTGCTCACGTGAAAGCGATACTTCCATTTTCGTTTTCGCTTAGCAGGGTGCAGGTAAAAATTTACTGTAATTTTTAAAGCCACAAGACAGATACACAATTCGTTTTGCAAAAGACGCTAGACTGTTTACGGTTACGACAAAAAGGAAAAATTTCATTTTTTCACAAAACCTGACATTTCAAGAGCGGCGAATGCCTTAAACGTTTGATAACAAAAATTACCGGCAATGCTTGCTCGAGTAGGCAAAGCATCGTGTCGCAGCCTTCCTGACGGCAGATACACAGATGGTTCGAAGTGCCTCGAGCAAATCCTGAGTTCTCGTAGCTGCGACGGCGCCTTCTTCTCCAGGCTGACGTTGCGGCAGAACTGCGCCCACGCTCGGCACCTGGACGTGATGCAACATGCACGTTAGATACAACTGCGCCAAAAGGAATGCGCATACTCGAAACGCCAATGCGTCATTATTCCTGTCACTGCTAACTGCAGTAAATTATACTTGCATTACATCTGAACTATGGTAGTAAATGCTCGCGCCAAGCTCTCTGCGCCCCAGAGTGCGGTAACGCTCATCCTCATGCCACGCGGCTAGCTGCTTTTCTAAGCTCAACGAGTGACGAGAGTGAAGTGCGTTTAAAATTACCCTGACAGTCATGTATATGTAGGACAGCAATACCAAGGCAGGCAATAACTCCTGCTGAGCGAATCCAGTTAAAGCGTCCTCAAAGCCGCGCACATACACGAGGCTGAGTTTCGATACTCCCAGCTGCGAGGGGATCCTCAAATTGGCTTCATGGTTTTGCAAAACTAAACAATGTCGTACTCAGAGCTGTCAGGTAGCAAACTTTGTTCTAAATGGGCCTCCCGGTCAGTAGCGTGCACGTGGTTGCTCCTGAGAGCCCGGTGTGAAGTTCACGTTGGTGATAGTCAGCTGCATGAAACTCACTATAAATTAGAAAAATGTGGGCCTCTTTCGCACACCTCAGCACTGAAAGTGTGTGCCCTGCAGTGTAGTACATAAATATCCCCGAAAACATGAAGCCAAGTACGCACGAACGGGTTACAGCTATGAAACACGAGCGAACAGCCCGGCGAAACCATATCGAAGCTATCGCGCATACCTAGAGCAGACGACACTGTCAAGAGCTCACCTGTGAAAGTCCAGCGGGAATCGGTGTAGCGTGACACCAATGGTACTATCCACGCTGTCGCAGTGTACCACGGAGCATCGTTTCTTCACATGCCGCAAGCTCATCTTGAAATGAAGCGCTAAGCGCTTCAAAAGAAGAGCGCGAAGCGTGCAAAGACGGAAAAAGACTTCGCACTGGCCGCACGCCGAAGGAAACGACAAAACCGAGAAAACTGCCGCAGCGGTGCAGCGGGGTGCAAATCTTACCGAACGGTGACAAAGAAGCGACGTGCAAGGACGACGAAAACTTCGCAAAAGGAGCATTTTGAGACCGGCGAGCTAAATTTATACGCTTTACCAGGCGCGCCATCGCAGACAGCTGGCGATAAGAAATCGCTTCGTAAGCTCCCGCCACTGTGGCCGGGTTAGCCGTATATCGAAACAAACCCTGCAAAGACGCGCTGTAATGCACCGCACACTCATGAATAGGGGGCAGGTCAAGAGTGTTGCAAAAATACAAAATTTGCCAGGTTTTAATAAAATGACTTACCTCTCATAAAACAAGGTGCTAATATATTTTTTCTTTTCTATTGGCAGACTACATTCCAATTTTGTACCTTTATCATTTCTTTATATGAGTGTTTTGCCCCCATCCTCTGGTTGTGCTGCAGTCGCGCTAAACCACTTTTCGGCCCAGCCTTCGCCACCACTTTAAATCCGCCTTGCCAATCCGGCGGAGGGACGGGGCGTCTGCACGTTCGTCCGCAAAGGGCTCACGTTCATCGAGCACCAACTCAAACACGGCCGCAGCAGGGTGGAATATACCTTCACCGAAATCATCCCAAACAAACAACGGAAAGGCAGCCTGTTCATCGCCAACATCTACAGTAACCCCAAGCACCAAACACAGAAATTCAAGACCCTACTACACACAGCCAGCACCCAAGCCAAAGACAACACGTTGCTGATCGGAGGGGACTTCAACGCCGCCCATCGAGCGTGGGGTTACGTGAAGGATACGGCCAAGGGACGGGACCTATTACAAGATATCCTGGACCACAACTGTGCCCTGATCACGGACCCCGCTCATCCCACCCGCATCGGCAACTCCGTAGCACGAGACACCACACCAGACCTTACGTTCATCAAGAACGACCACACGGGCAAAGTAACGTGGCACAACACCGGCGTCGACCTGGGCAGCGACCACTACATCCTCGAAATTACGATACCGAACCGATTCCGGGGCAACACCATTATGCACAAGTGGACGGACTGGGACGGCTTCCGTAAGGGACGTCCCACCACAGCACAAGACATCACAGACATCGAAACCTGGACGGAAGAGCTTTGCGATGCTGTGCACTCGGCCACCAAAACCATCGAAACGGACGAGGACGTCATCGCCATGGATAGCCGCCTGGCCCATCTGTTCGTGGCCAAACGTTCGATACAGGCGCGCTGGAAGCGGCAACGGTGGAATCGCAAATTGAGAAAGAAGGTAGCCGACTTAAACAGGGCCATTGAACACCACTGCAAGGTCCTGTGCCGTCAGCAATGGAACGAAATCTGCAACCGAGCTGACAGGCAACTGCATCGCGGTTGCACCTGGAATCTATTTCGCCACCTCCTAAACGAAACCAAGACCAAGTCACACCAGCGCGACCGCCTCGCCCGCCTCCTGCACACCACCACACAACAACAAGGAAAAGACGCCGTTATCAAGAGCCTGGAAGCCAAGTATCTGCCGGACACGCCAACGGAAATCCACCCGCCGTACGGGGGGCTGCCCAACGCGTGGCTCGACCGAGACATTACCGTGTCAGAGGTACGAGTAGCGCTGCACGAGCTCAACACCCGCTCAGCAGCCGGCCCCGATCTCGTTACCAACAAGATGCTACGAAACCTCGACAATGCATCGATCGAGGCACTAACCCGTTACTTCAACGAATGCTGGCGTTCGGGCAAGCTCCCCGGACAGTGGAAAACGGCAAGAACAATCCTGATCCCGAAACCGGGCAAACCACCGGACATCGGCAACCTGCGTCCCATCTCGCTTACATCCTGCGTGGGCAAGGTGCTGGAGCACGTGGTGGCCAACCGGTGGCAGGAATACCTGGAGAAGGAAGGCCTCTATCCGGACACGATGATCGGCTTCCGACACAGACTCAGCACACAAGACGCCATGCTACAACTAAAACAAGAAATCATCGACAACAAGACACAAGACAGCAAAGTAATTCTGGGGCTCGATCTACAAAGCGCATTCGACAAAGTCAAACACTCAGCCATATTAGCACAAGTATCACGACTCAACATGGGGGTAACGAGCTACAATTACATCCAAGACTTCTTGACCAACCGCACGGTGGAACTGCACGCCGGAGACCTCAGACTCCCCGAACGCAAGCTCGGTAGCACGGGTACCCCGCAGGGTTCGGTCATCTCGCCGTTGCTCTTCAACCTCGTTATGATCGGGGTAGCGAGGGCAGTAGCGGGGACCGGCGTCCGGCATACGATCTACGCCGACGACATTACCCTGTGGGCGGCCGGCGGCACCGACGCCAGCATCGAGCAACAGCTACAAGCCGCGGTTACCGCCATCGAGCAGCACCTTGCCGGCACCGGCCTAGTGTGCTCGCCCGCCAAATCTGAGCTGTTCGTCCTCACACCATTACGACCGGGACGGAAACGCGCTCCCCCTCGGGAGTGCGATCACATCAAGATCATGACCGCATCGGGGCAACGCATCCCCGAAGTTCCCAAGATCAGAGTCCTGGGCCTGCTGCTAAGCAAGAGCGGCCGCAACGACGAGACCATCAACAAACTTACCACCAAGGCAATGGACGCCATCCGGCTCATACACCGAGTCTCGACACGACGGGCGGGCATGCGTGAAGACAGTCTCGTGCGCCTCGTCCAGTCGTTCGTGATCAGTCACATCGCCTACGTTGCGGCCTACCTCAACTGGCAGGTCACTGACAGGAACAAGATCAACACGCTGATCAGACGGGCTTACAAGACGGCGCTGGGCTTAACGGAGACCACGAGTACGGCTCGGCTCCTGCAGCTCGGCGTCCATAACACCCTAGAAGAAATAGCCGAGGCGCAGCTCACCGCGCAAATGGAGCGCCTCTCTACCACCAAGACGGGGCGCAGTATACTGACATCCCTGGGTTACAACCCCCGAACCCCCAGCCGGCAACCATGCGAGATCAGCGAGGAGGCGCGGGCTCACATCCATGTGGACCCCATCCCGAAGAACGTGCACCCCGAATACAACCAAGAACGGCGGCAGGCACGGGCCCAGGCCCTCATCGAGAAACACGCCCAAGACCCGCACGCCCGGTACGTGGACGCAGCGGAATGCAAACGAGAAGGCTTCGCGGCAGTGGTCGTTGCGGCGGCTACCGGCACCACGACAACGGCAGCGAGCGTGCGGTGCACGGACGCCACAGACGCCGAGGAGGTTGCCATCGCTCTGGCGATCTCCGAGGCCGAGTGTCACACCGTGCTCAGTGACTCGAGGAACGCCGTGCGCAACTTTGCCAAGGGGCGAGTGAGCGCGCCGGCGGCCGCCATCATCGGCAAGCTCCAGCCCCAAGACCGCCGCAGCACCATCCGTATCAAGTGGTTCCCGGCGCACGCGGGCGAGTGTGCATCCTCGCCGAACACAACGAGACGGCCCATTCGGCGGCGCGAGCGCTTACCCTCCGCGCCCCCGAGAGTGACCGTTCCGTGTGGTGGTTCGAAACCAAGGACCGCGTAACCAGTTATGGCGAAGTTACCATGTGTTACCGCCTAGCTCGACGGACAATGCCGCCTCCCCACCCGGCACTCAGTCGGGAGGAGGCCGTCATCCTAAGAAGATACAGACCGGGTCACTCCTCGCCCCGGCAGTGCTACACGTACTTCACCCAGAACTCTATCCGAGCGATGTGTGCAATGTTTGTGCAGCTGGTCCGGCGGACCAATGGCACATCATGTGGGACTGTGCCAGGTTCCCGACCGAGGCTACCTCCAGGATATACCCGCCCGAACTTCAAAGTGCAGTGCAGTCTGCAGACAAGGACATTCAACTATGGGCCGTCCAGCAGGCCCGGGGTGCGCTCGAAAAGCACAAGCCTCACGTCCCACCACAAACGGGCCGAACGGGGGTAGTGCAGAGGAGGGCATAACCCCGGGTCGACGCTTGGCCAACGTCACGACGCGTCAAACCGTCGGTTGCCGGCATTTTCAATAAAGTTTTTCCTACCTACCTAGTAGCAGACGACGTCGTTTGTGTTTCTCCTTTTTTGTTTTATTCTTCACATTTCGTAACCTCTTTCAGTGCTTACGTGTCATGGCACCGCCTTGATGTTTACGTCACGCCTACGTCACAATTTGAACAAAATGGCGAATTGTCGAGAATAGGGCTATGGTGGCTAGAGGGGGAGGTGAGAGCATCGGCGGCCGCGGAGCGAAGCAGGCAATCATGCCAGCAGCGGCGGCGCTGCTGTCGTCACTTAGATCGCTTCGCTCACGGCGGGACGCGGGGAGCGGCTGCAATGCTCGCTGCCGAGCGCATGCATCCGCGGGTTTTGCAGAAAGAAAAGTTATATAAATATAGTCACTCCAAAATGAGCGGTTGACGATGACTCTTTAAATCTATTCACGGTAAATTGAGGTGAAACGACGTACTGTACGGTGGCTAGTATGGGCTACGTGCGCCGTTGCAGACGACCGCCGATAACAGCATAGGCTCCGTACACTGGTCAGAGGGCGCTACGGAGCAGCGCCGCGCTCAGCGCCGCCGTGGCAGATTCCGCCTTACTGAGCCGGCGGGGGCGGCAGGGCGCAAGCTGCCCACTTGCTCTTTTCGCCTTCATGTGCACGGCCAGCGTCCGCTTTCGTGTTGCATCCATGGTCGGCACGATCCTCTGCTATGTCCCAGGTGGTTTTAGCGGGGTTTAGGCCCATTAAGGGTACAGAAGAATATTTTCATCCAGCCTCTCTGACGAGCGGGAAGACGTTGTACGACGCTGGACACGTTTCCTTTGTGACGGAAGTTGATGGCGTGAACGTGCGGGCGAAGTGCCGCTCTCAACAAGGGAAACAAGTTTGCGACGTTTCTTTGCACGTGAGAGAAGTTGTGGCATTTTTAACGTGGCAACAGCCACTGCTGAATACGGACCCCGCTGTCGGCGGTGCACGTTTTGTATCGTTCGTAGCATGTGGATTCGCGAACCGCTTTTCAAATCTCCGTGAGGCTTGTTCCAGCGACATTATCATGTGCACGAATAAGCAACATCGCTTCTCAGGAATATGATTGCCTTACATAGTGGAGTTTTTCAAGTCTCTTAGGAGGGTTTGTAAAGGTATTGTGCGGTGGGAACGTAATTAATCATAATATGCGGGCATCACGTGCGAACGTTCTCTTGTTGTTGGGTGGCTAGTTTGGCGGTCATAGTTTGTGTCAACTGTTGCATTTACATTGTGTTCACCGCAGATAAACAAGAATGACCGCGAACTGCAAGCTGGAGTTCGCAGTTGCAGGTACGGCGCTGCAGGGTCTTGCAAACACTGCGCGGCTGTTGTGCTGCATGTCAACATGCACGACGACATCTCCTGCACATCTGAGAGGCAGAGGTTGGGAAGACCAGCGAAAAAAGGCCGTGTGGACGATAAAGCGTCGATTGAAGAACTTTTTGGTGGTAAGCATTGCATTTCACTGCTGAAGGAATGGAAGTTAGATGTACCTATTTTAATTATGTATTGCCCGACATTTCGGCATTAGTTAAGAAACTTATTGCTTGTTACGCAGTGGTAGGAGACAATAATGCTTGTGCTTTTCAGTCTGTTTCCACAAAGCATGCCCCAGCTTTATTTCAGCTAATGCACCTGCATATTTTCTTTCAGCTAACAAGCACCCACATGGTAGTGGAGAGCCTCCCAAACCGTTGGACCCAAGCTTTCTGATAAAGCACTTCCCTGACATTCAATGTCCAATGTCTAGAATTTTGAAAGCACAAAATGAAAATGATGAAAGTGCATGCAAGGCAGTCTTGCAAGATATCATAGATAAAGTAGTACTTGAAGAAGAAATAGAAAAACTCAGGAGTCTTTTGCAAGAACCAAAAAAGGCTGTGCACTCTTTAATGGTCACAGCAAAGTTTCCAAAAATATTAATTAAAAAAAAGGAGTACGAAGAAGAAATGCCAGCAGAAGTGGCAGCGTACTACGCCAAGAACATAAAATGCTTAAGTGTTCTGCACCTATGTGCACTGACAAAGGGGCAGGCTAATAATCACAGGTAGGTGCATCACCTCCTTGTTCATATGTCCCCTTGGAGACTTGCAATGTAATGTATCTCCTAATTATTCTGTTAAAATTTATAACAGGTGGCACAGAGAAAGAAGATTAAGAATAACTTGTTCGCAAGCACACATGATACTGAGAATACGGAAGCATCCTCAAGACCTCTTGAAGACAATTCTGCATCGTCGAGGGTTTTGCTCTGAGGCCACATCATATGGTACGTTTTCCAATATCACAACATCGCACGTTGGGCTGACTGAAAGTTTTCAGGCATGAAAATGGAGCCAGTGGCACGCAAGAACTTTGAGGAGAAAGTTTGTGCAGATGTGTTAGAGGTAAGCTACATGTGTACAACCTGCTTGACTTAAAAATTTGTGATTTCACATTTGGTAGCCTCATTGCTTTCATATTTGCACATGACCATTGCACTTTTATGTCTGCGTTTGCATTATTTGTATTAATTGTGTACTTGTGGGACATACGCTTCAGAAAAGTACTTTTTCTATTTTCATTTGCTTCAGAAAAATATTATTTCTTTTTCCAGACTGGACTTGTGGTCCATACAGCCCAGCCGTGGCTTTGCGGAAACCCTGACGGGCTCTTTGAAACGGCAAAGGGTGTTTGCCTTTTAGAGATAAAGTGCCCGTTTTCAAGACGGAACAGTGACATCATTGATGTAGAGCAGGAGGTTACATTTGTGCCGTACATTAAGTACAAGAATGGCAAATTGACGCTCCTTGCAAGTCACCGATATTACACACAGGTGCAACGGTTAATGTATGTGTGTAATCTCAATTAATGTTTTTTTTTGTTTATTCAGAACAACAAAACTTCACCATCATTGTAGAGAAAGACGATGACTTCCTATGTTCAGCTGTGCGAGCACTGGAGGACTTTTACTTTACGTGGCTGCTCCCCGCCCTTGTCAAGTCCTCGAGAGTGTGATTAATCTTTCGTTTGAATAAAAAGATGTGTGAAAATGAGAATATAGCGTATGTCTGCTGATTGTAGATGGTGCAGCACTTCAAACCTTACTGTTCGGAGCTTATAATAGGCGGCTGGAGATTTGCCAAGACGCAGCAGACATGAAATACGTCGCTCATCACTGCAATCAGCCCTGTGGGTATGCGTGTGTTGAGGATGTTGAACATCTTTATGCACTGGATAATTCTTTCCACATGAATTCGCACCTGTGCAATTCGGTACGTCTCATGCACCTCACTTTCAGAAAATTGGTCCTGACCTTGCAAAAATGGGGGCATCACTAATACAGCCCGTACCTCTTCAAGGCCTGCCTTTATACCCGGAAACCCCTTATCCGCCATCACAACATCGCCTGGTTGCACTAGGTCTAGAAACCCAGAATCCACTGTAATAAAGGAATCTGACAACCTGCCTCCGTATGCCTTTGAGCCGAAGCAGACTGCACCACATAGCGTGATTCCAACAAGGAATTTCAGAGTATATCCTCCTTTGTAATGTGAATACAGCACACGCTGTTGCTGTACAGTGTACGGTTGTTCTGTACGGACTTCTCTACAATCAATTATCATGGAGCAGTCCTGGTAGTGAACTTTAAAGCAATTTGGCATTGTTTGCCTGATGACATGATCAGGAGGGCGATATATCCACTTCTGCGTGGCAATGCTAAGTGTTTTAAGAACACTCTTAAAATAACGAGAGACTGTGTTCCTGGACACACAGAAAAGCACTGCAAGAGATGAGTAAGTGATCCCAAGCTTAAGCTTCATCAAAAACAGCACAAGCCTATCGGTTATTGGCACATCACAAGTTCGCTCAGCAGAACGGGGCATTATGCTAAGCAGGAGGGCATATATGTCGGGGGACACGCCGCACAGATCCTTCATGGCAGCTGCACATGCTTAGACACTGTCGTATCCTGTGAAGCAAGCTGTCCTGCTGTCTCTACCAGACTGGTGGGAAACCACTGCAGGCTTGCACTGTACTTCCGCGTCGCAAACAATTTTCTGGTTGACTTGAGTGCACGCCTCATTGCCTCGTGCCGAACACAGGAACACCGAAAATGTGCCGGAACATCTTGCAATGTCGTCGGTTTGGCAAGACTGCGTAGAAAAGAAAAAACAGGTATCAGTCATAAAACTGGACAGCCATGTCACCTGCACTGCAGTGAGATGCATATACATAAATTAGAGGTTAAACACTTTAATTCACAGTGACGAAAGCAGGCAGTAAACTGCTGAAATTTCACACTTAAACTCTGCATGTAACATGTACACAGAGACGGCTTTGCATCAAAATAAAGAATGGCAGCGTCATTGTTCCATGCCCATCCCGGTTGCTTACCTTGTCTTTTTGTGCAGCGTCAACAGCCATGCAAAGTACCTCCAGGTTGGATGGCTCTTGATTCAGGGGATCCGTTTCAGAGGTGTCTCCTTAAGTGCTTGATGCCGTGTCTTTTTCGCTAACAGTGGCAGATGCCTGCTTTGGCATTACTGAGGCAGACGATGCCCTAGCCCTCCTCCTCCTATGCAACCTGAAGCATATGAAACATTCGAAAATTCATATTCTCCTTGTGGTCCTTCTTCTGAACGTTACATAATGAAAATTACCAGCTGCATTCAAATTCTGCAGACTAATTGAACTTAGAATTGCACACAGTAGTTCAAATATTGAATTCTTATAGGTGGTTCACAGTGCTAAAAGTCATTTCATACCTTTCATATCGTGCAAGCTGCTTAGTCGCATCGACGTGGCTGACCCTGTATGCATCCGGGAATATGGTTGGGTAGTACCCTGGATGCGATGCGATTGTACTCTTCTCTCCGTTGACGAAATGCTTAGAGCATATTCTTGTCCTCTCATTCGGCACCCACTCGGAACCGTCGGCCAGGCTGAAAAAGACGACACAGCATAGTTTACACCACAAAATCCTCAACCCACAGAGGGCGGAGGCAGACAACACATGCATAATGTTTCCCTAATTGGCCTGCAATTTTACAGAACACAAGTTGTTTACACTACGGAGAAGTGGTCTGCGCACACCGCATAAAAGTTCTACTGGCACGCTCTATCATGTTTGCCACACTTTTCGCCATTTGCAGGGCCCAAAATAGCTTTGACACATGAGCCAACCGCACTCCTAGTGAATGTGCATGCACGATAACTTCTTCCGTACCCAACCCGGTGCGCCGTACGAACGTTCCTAGGCAAGTGCAGTATGTACATACATGTGAGGAAGTTTGTACGTAGGCGTGACTAAAGAAGTACAATCGAAGAAATGCAGCGCGGACAAACGCCATAGAAAGTTAAGTGCGGCGATATATCCGCGATGAAAATGACACGTATGCGTAGGTACATATGCTCGAGGTTCGAACAAATTTTCCGCAAACTTCAACGCCCGGAGCGCGGCGAGGCGTTCACATTTAAAATTACCACTCGCGGTATGAAACTGCTAAACGTACTATGTTGAAAAGACGCTAAGACTGGTTTTAAATGCGACAAAGAACTTACTTGATTCTCCGCACTGCCGTGATCCACTTCTTTCGTCGATCTCTTTCGTACGGCCTACCTGGAAATCTGTACAGCTTAATGCCAAACTGTCCTTCGCGGCTATGGCAATCCTTCACGCAGCACTACCGACAACTGCTTTTTCTTTTCGCATTTTTTTTGCTGAGGCCACCGCCACTACTACTGCTTGCCATCGTTGCAACGCGACTGAAAGCGTGCAGCCGGTGCAGCTGAGCGCGGCGGCGGTGCTTCCATTCAGCCGGCCCACAGACTCACTGGAGCGGCGCTAGGTGGCGCAAGGATCGTGACCAAACTTGACTGTACGGAGCCATAGCCTCCTTTATAGTATAAAGGAGGCTATGACGGAGCCTATAGGGGAGCGTTTGTATTTCGTCTCTACCCATAGGCAGCCGCCGCGGCGAGGATCGAACTCGCAACATCGTTATTAGCAGTGAGACGCTGACGTTTCTAATTAGCTGTCGAGTGGGGCTCACTGCCCTTAGATCACACGCGCCAGAGTGGATCCGAAATGTTCTGTCGAACATGTGCTAATTAATGCTTTTTATCACCTACTGTTATGACCAGCTTGCTCCCAGTAGTATGGTCGATTCTAATCAAAGTCAAGCGCAATTTAGCACGTTATGTTTGAGGCTTCAAAGCTTTCCGAAAAAAAAGAAAACATCGCATTTAGGCAGAAAAGAGTTTATTTTAGTTTCGGAAACATGCGGCAAACCACGTGAAGATTTTGCAAACAAGCAACAGATACTCATAAAATAAGATTATAAGCTCAAGTAACACGTCGCATCTTGAGGAAGTGCATCCTCTGTCTCCTTGCCTGCATTGCCCGGTTTTGAGCTTTAACAAGGAAGTGCAGCCTTGTTAGTGTATAAAACTTAATTAGACTGTTTGTCACATCTTCCCTGTGTTGAGGGCAGCCGACAAAGTTTAGGCTGTTTCGTGTCAGGCAAGAGATCAGATCAAGGTAGCTGTTTGCTTTTAGCTTGTTGTGACTAAAACAATAAGTGAACGAGTCTTCAACCTTCGCAACAAAGGCTTGGAGGTCTTCAGAGGGGTAAAGTAATCCACCCCTGTCAACTTCCTTCGTGAGGCAGGCTTCTTTAGGTGCCTCACACCCAGCAGGGAGCAGCAGTGCTCTTGAGCACTCTTCACATTTTGTCTTGCTAAGCATCTTGCGGGCAACATAGCCAGTGACATAATAAGTTATTCTTGAGTCACTTCTGGCAGTAGCTGTTGAAGTGTGGTCAGAAATCATATCGCATGAATTAAGGAGTTCATGTACCTCATTAAGGCATCCAATGTCCATCAGCTGATCAAGCTTTGACTGGGCTTCCTTTGAATTTTTGGATTTCCCTAAGAGGCTTTTGATTACGGCTGGTGACACATTTCCGTTGCCTGGTGCTTTTGCTAAACTGCAAAAAGAGAGACAGTTTGCTGAAAGCAGGAATTGGGTGGGGGTCGGGTGGTCGTTACTTCCGGACATTTGTCTTAAAATGCCAAAAATATTTTCTAGCGGGTCTTGGCTCAAACGTGCCGTTAGCAAATATTTATAACCCAACTTTCCTGTGATATAGTCAAGGATTGATATTGTACTGCTTAATGTGACACGTAGCCCCTCTGCAGTTCCTTGACTGATAAAGCCTAGCTTTACTTCTGCTTCCCAAGCATTTAGGTAGCGAAGAAAATTCTCCACCTCACCAAGAGCTTGCGATTTTGGACGCATAGCATCGCGGCTCCACCTTGATGTCATTGCAGAGATGAGCTTAGACATCCTACGTATAAACGATACTGTTGGTTCACTGCAGCCTTTGCCACACATACTTTCAATGTCATTTTTGTATGCCGACAGCCCCCTTAGGACCTCATCACTGAAAAAAGTGAAGGCATAATTTACTTTCATTTTTTCGAACCCATTGGGTTCTATGACCGCCTTTGTCACGTGAGGCATTGCTTGTAGTCTCACAACATTTCTGTTGTCGCACTTCCACGCCTCTTTCACCACATCGGGCCTCACTCTTCCTTCTGGTATCTGAAGGCCGGTCTTCACAACGCTGTTTCTGACACATTTCACCAAGTGCGGAAAATCCGACAGGAAATGTAGGCTTCTACTGTCATCTACTGGGTGCTTGACTTTGCACACAGTTTTTTTCTGGCTTCCTTTGATGCCGAACTGCCTCCACATACTTCGGTTCCACGAAGCACCATCTGTTGTCACAAAATTAACAAACAGGCCAGCTTTCTCAGCAGCTAATGTTGCATCCAAAATAATCTTTGAAAGGATATCAGCCTTCACGTTGCTGCGAGAACCAAATACTCCCAGTATTTGCTGGAACTGGCCGGAAAATGGCTGAAAAAGTACGACTAAGCCATGATCACATCTCTCCATGGTTTGGTCTGGAGAAGTGTAGGCCCCCAAATCAACGAAGCCCTCAATTAACCCACTGCTGGTGACCTTCAGATTCTCAGAGAGCTTCATCTCATCTATCAGGATTCCTCCGTGCCTCTCATATTCATCCATAGTTTTGGTTTTCTCCAAAACTGCGGCAAGCACATTTTCATTGAATCCAAAGCTGCTTTTATAGTTCTTCATGTATTTAAGCAAGCAGCTCTTGCTAGGAAGCACCATTATTTTGTGCCTCCGAATATGCTCATAGAGCTTCGGGCTTTTGAGCCGCATCAAAATACACTCAAGTATCCACTGTTGGCTGTAGCGCATGCCTTGGGTCCCCTTCCTATTTGATGCTTTGAAGCATGCTCGCACTTGTTCTTGCTGCTTTTCAGGCAGTCCAGTGAGCCTGTCTTCGATTTTTGATGACGAAATGGCAGCATTTTCGTCTTTCATCCTTGAAAGAACTCCCTCTAGGCTACCCACCTTTCCCCTTTCACGCCGTAACTGCTGGTCACGTCTCATCAGCTTTTTTGCAGCGCTGAAGGCAGGGGTCACTTTTGCGTTCCTTCTTTTATACGATGCCTGATTCAAAAGCAGCTTCCTCAGGTATCTGCACTGAATGCACGCCCTTTCATCCAGCGATGCGCCTGAGCAGGTTTTGCTGTGGACATTATTCCCGTGCATTCTGTACTTTGCTTGAGACAAGCTTTGATATTTTTCCTCCACAAGGTTTTTCTCAAAACCGCAGCATGCGTTCATGTTATCTACTGAGTAAAGCAGCTTTTCTACAGACTCGGCATCTGGCAGGTCCTCTTTTTTCAAGCACACACCTTGCACAAATACTGAACAGTGGTAATGAGTGTCCTCTGCAGAACATAACACCAGCTTCTTGAAGCACGCACCTTCTCTAGCCTGCGCGAAAACGCTAAATGCCACAGTCCTCGGGGCTCCTTCGAGATGACTTTTGGACCAGTACTTGCTGGGTAGCTTCTCGCTAAGTAGGTAGTCCAGTTTGTCCAGGGAGCATTTATCGTAGTCTACTGCGTCGTCCGCTGTTGCGTCGCTGGTGCCTTCGTCACTTGACAAAGCCATGTCACGCTGCGCGCCGTCGTCTACCTTCCTTTTTTTCCCCACTACCTCTCCTCTTGACGTCCTTGACAGACGCTTTTGCGGGAGCTTCTTTGATAAGTAATGAGGCGTGTTGGGAAAGATTGTAGGTACAGCATCTTCGCTGAGACACGGTCGGCCGCGGGGAATCTTGACAACACCACCATTCACGATATGCGTATAGTCCCGCACGATAAATCTCGGTTCAAAGTGCAACTCACACAGCACTGAAGTTTTCTCGAGAGGTCTGTCCGCTCGTGGAATTGCTCGCTGCCACGCCTTGAACCTTTCTTCATCAATTGGTGCACTGAAAACTGATGCTTTCTTGTCTTTCTTCCTCGAGGAAACGTACCCACTCGCGCATCCCGGTGCAAAGCAATGAGTCTGGCGCTTCGAAGGCCTATCCATCGTCGATCATGTCATGACAACAATTCAACGTTAACAAGAACAGTAACGACAGAAATCCAGGAACACGTCTTCGAGCAAGCTGGCACAACACACGACCGAGATTCTTCCGCTGCTCGCAGTGCTGCTGCTGAAAACAGGCAAAACAGGCATCTAACAAGCCACACGAGCGCCACCTGTCGCTAGGATGAACTACTGCGTCGGCGGGCGCAATGCGCCGCCCACCGCGTTGCTCTCACCTCCCCGTCTAGCCACCATAATAGGGCCCCAGGTTAGTTTTCAAACTTCCCATTCGAGCCATGCATTGCAGATGGCACATTTTCCTTCTCCGTCGCCAGGTGGCAGTGGCGTCGTATCAGGCTCCAAGTCCCTCGCGTCGTCTGCTCGCGGAGGCGTAGTTTCGCTGCGTGTGAGCCTTATTTTCCGCTCCGTTTCATAGAATAGATGCTATAAAACTAGACATTTTCGGCGGAAAAATTAACTACGCAGGTAAAGAGAATGGAGCGACACCCAATGCTTATCTCCCTGAGTAATTCCGCGAATATGCTGCGCTGGGCTCGCGTATCACACGCGCGTGCTTTGTATGCCGCTTTCTCGAATGCGGCCAGCAACGAAGCCCACCCGCGATCTCGGGTCTAGCAGCGCGACAGCAGTGGGTTGCGCATTATCTAGAGCTTTGAGCACCTTTAATGTGATTCAAGTTGTCAGCCACCAATAATAAAACAAGCGCAACAATTTTGAAGCCCTCAGCGAAGTTTCTAGAAATCTTTATAGCAAAGTTTTTAGTGATGCAGCTGCAAGGTATTTTATGCTAGATGGGCCGATGCAGATCGTATATCAGACGTATAGAAATGATAAAAGCCAGGAGAAAGTAACGATGAGGGGTTCAGCGGCTCGCAGCTTCCCTCCCGTTTTTTTTTTGTGCGCTCAAGCGTTCTAGGGCGATATAGGACTACAGCCGATGGTTGCACATAGTACGCATTTGCCATAAAAGAAATCATGCATAACATGTGGTCCAGACTCCAACAGCATAAGCTTTTGAAAATTCATCTTTTTATTAGGCTGCCTTCACAGCACTTTCCAAATAGCGCTACAAGAGTTTGGCTCTCTTCCTAGCTTGCTTAACATTCACACTAGAGCTTTGACGCTGGTGTAGAAACTTTGCATAAAAATACATGCGGGTGGTTAAATAAAATTTGATAACGCGAGCACTCAGCTCTTCATAATGAAGGCTGCATCCTACTCGAACTAGAGCGGTTTTTGAAAGCTCCTGTAGAATAGACCAAAACAAATCTCCGAAAACCTCATTGGTCTTCGTCTTTTTTTCAATGACACATTCAATGGCATTGATCATATCAGCCAAAGCACCTGATGGGTGCTGCAGAGCGCCAGGCTTGAATGACCTCATCTCGGTCAGTACAGCTGCTGGCGGCACATGCTGCGTTGACACACAGTCTATTAGGCAATCGTCACAATTAGTGAACTTCTGGATTTTCTTCACAACGTACCCTGCAAGATAATACAGGGCACTCTCTTTGGCAGTGGGGCGGCTGTAACTGTGCTGGAGCCTGTCGTCCATCGCTGGTTCACGCAAGTCAATCTGACTGATGATCTTCTTCAGTTCTTCCTCACGGGCTTCCTTCTTGGAAAGTGCATCAAGCCTCATACTGTTCAAGTTTTCATCAACAGCCACAAGGACTGGGTCCACTTCACCTGTGCAGTTGCCTTTTATTGCCACCTTGAGAGGTGTGCAGAGGCTGAGAAGCCTAAAAATCTGCCCGAAGTGAGTGATTGTTGGGTGATCTTCGTGACCTCCGAAACATCTCACCACTCCAAAGAAGCGCTAGAAATCGAAAAACAAAAACACTTTTAGGCATGTTGCACAGTTCAAAGCAATTACCAAAGGTCAAAAACAGCACTGACAACATGGAAAGTGTACATGCAAACTTGTGAGGTTAAGAAGGCCATCTAATTGGTTTGGATGTCAGAGATTCTATATTATTAGCTTTTTCATGATATCAGTGACATCCAAATGGTTGTATGAAATACATTCACAACAAAGAAAAAGGCCCATACAACAAAGAAAAAAGTACACGTACCTCCAAAGGGTCCTGATTTAGTTTTGCAGTCAGAACATATGGAACACCTTGGTTATGGAGGAGAGCAATTATGTCTAAGACTGACAACAGTGTCACTCTGAGCGACTCCATAGTCATTTGTGAGGCAAACATTTTAGTATTTTGCACTATGCTGCTCCTCTCAGTGGAATCAAGCATCTCAAGGAAGTCTTTAATCACCTGCAATAAATCAAAGTATGCTTGTCAGGATAATTTGGTCTTCTGTAAAATGTAAACAAGAAATTAAATTTGTCTCACCTTGATTTTGGCAGAACCTTTTCGGATACCTTCAGCTGGACACCTTGCATTAAGCGTATCAAACAAGTTGTTCATGCGGAGAGTAAAACTCTCAGTGCCCAGGGTGTCATGAAACTCTGGGTGTTGTCGTTCTCGATAGAACTTCAGGCCAATGGCCACGCTCCTGCTGAACAACTGAAAGTAAAACATAAAGAAGGATCTTTTTGGATGCATCAAAAGCTTAGTAAATAAAACTTTTTGCATACAGAAAAATACTTCACGACTAGCATAAAAAGGCAGTGGTACCGTACCTGAGTTGCCAGCCGCACATTCATTTTTTCGAGCTTTCCCGGATTTACATGAGATGCTGTAAGTTTGGGCACAATTTTCAGCTGCTGGTCCTTTTCCGTGTTGTGAAGCAGCCGATAATGGCCGAAGTTTATCAGATCTGAGCCAGCCTGAGAAAAATTAATAAAGCATTGAAACCTCCAGGGGCAACGGTACTAATGAATATACAGTAAAATAAAGAAGTGAATGAGAAGAAAGTATTTCATACCTTTGCAAATGTGTGACTCAGTAGGTTATTTCTCACACACTTCACAATGTGCGGCACATCACAGAGGAAGTGCAAAAAACGTCCATCTTCGAGGGAAGGGTGTGGAATTTTGTTGACCACTCTGTCTATTTTTCCGGACACTCCCACATGCGTCCACATTGACCTGTTGTTGCCAGCTCCGTCACTAACTACTGCAATAATTGAAGCACTATGACGCTCCAGCTGCAGTACAGATTCTAAAACTAACTTTGCCAGAACGAAGCCAGGAGCAGCCCCTCTAGTTGCAAAACATGCAATTGGCTGCACCCATTTATGAAACAGTGGCACGAACATGATCTCCAGTGCATGGTCAGCTGCCACAGCGCTTCCTTCTTCTGTAGTTCCAAAATCAACGAAGCCGTCAAATTTATACGTTAACTTATTGAAATCAACTGACTGTCTCAGCTTGATTTCATCCAGGATAAGTGTACCAAGCCTCTGAACAGTTGATTTGTCTTTTAAGAAGGCTTGAATTGTTTTCAAGGCAACTTCATTGTAGCCGTAGTCACATGGCACTCCTGAAATAATCTGACTTAGTCGGCTGGAAGTAGGCAAGGGAAGCAGTTTCATATTTCTTATCATGTTGTATGCTTTTGGACTTGCTATCCGGAGGAGAAGGCAGTTCAGTGACCATGTTCTGGAGTATCTGACTCCTTTTGGCTTGTAGCTGCTTCAGTGACATTTGAAATGCCAGTTGCTGAAGAGGAGGAAGAGAACTCACTGCTGTGGCAATCTTGTTGGTCCTTTCATCTGTGAGCTGCGTTTTCAAAGCCTTGATGTTTTCCATGAATGAAGTTTTCCTGGCTGCAGCTCTCATAAGCTTTTTCTGCAGATTCTTTACTTTGTTATTCCTTCGGGCAGCTACATTTTTTTTCCGCATTCCTTCTCTGAGCAGTTTCTTTTCGTGAACCCTGCAGGAGGTACAAATCTCTTGTGGTGAAAGCACTTTGCACTTTTCATTTCATTTCATTTCATTTATTGAAGCCTTAAGGGCCCGTGGGCATTACATAAGGCGGGGGCAAGAACAGTGTGTACAACATATGGTACCAGCTCAACAAAAACAAAAACAAAAAGCAATGAAACGAAACAAAGCAAAACATTAAAATTAAAACATTGAAATTAAAAACATTAAAGGAGATAGTAACACAGGATCAGATTATTTGATGAAGCCGAATACATCACGTAAGACACAGGTGATTCGCTAATTCAGTGCGGAAAATTGCTCGATCTGTGCAAGAAGCAATATTATCAGGCAGGGCATTCCATCGGGCTATTGCATCTGGGAAGAATGAAACATTCATAGCTGATGTGCGGCCTTTAATGGGAGCTATGGGATGAGTGTGGTTTAGGCGAGGGGATATTCTTGATGGCGGCTGCAGCAAAGGATGCCTGTTAATAGGGCGGTAGAAAAAGGAATGAAGGAGGCATAGGCGTGATACGATGCGACGTGATTGGAGACTTGGGAGAGAAAGGGCTCGTTTTAGTGCAGTGACACTACTATCACGCGAGTACTGTGACATGATGAACCGTGCAGCTCGATTTTGAACGGCTTCTAATTCATTTGTAAGGTATGCTTGTGAAGGGTTCCAGATGGATGAGGCGTATTCAAGCTTTGGGCGTACGTATGTCTGATAAGCTAGTTGTCTGATTTCAGGTGGTGCTGATGTTAGGTTCCGTCGCAGATAACCAAGAGTGCGTGAGGCCTGGGAGCATATTGAATTAATATGAGTGACCCATGATAAGGATGATGTCAGGTGAACGCCAAGGTATTTGTAAGAGGAAGTTCGGGCAATGGGAGTTGAATTAATATGGTATGTGCAGTTAATAGAGGTTTGTTTACGAGAAAATGACATGAGTTGGCATTTGTCTAGGTTAAGTGGCATGTGCCATTTTCCACACCATGATGCAATTGTGTCTATATCATTTTGTAGCTTAATGGTGTCTTCAGGGGCATGGATGATGTTATAAACGACGCAGTCATCCGCAAAAAGTCGAAGTTTGGTTATTGTGTTAGATGGGAGATCATTTATGTAGATTAAGAATAACAACGGTGATAACCCTGCGCCCTGAGGGACACCTGATGTGACGTCAGTATGCGATGAGCAGCAACAGTTGGCGAATGTAAATTGCACGCGCCCTTTAAGAAAGTGCTCGAGCCAGATAAGTAATGTTTGCGGGATTCCAAGTAAAGCAAGTTTAGCTAGCAGATGATTATGCGGAACACGGTCGAATGCCTTGGAAAAGTCGAGAAAGATGGCATCAATTTGTAGGCGATTGTCCATGTACTGAAGGATGTCGTGAGTGAATTCGGCGAGCTGTGTTTCGCATGATAGTAGTTTTCGAAAGCCATGTTGGTGCGGGTAAAAGTAATTTAGTGATTCAAGATGAGCAATTAAATTTGATGCTATTACGTGCTCAAGGAGTTTGGACGGGATGCTGGTGAGCGAAATTGGTCGATAGTTGTTTGGTTTTGACCGATCTCCTGATTTGTAAATAGGAATTATTTTTGCTTTTTTCCAATCGTGAGGAACTTCGCCGGTACTTAGGGACTGTGAGAACAACAGGTATAGTATTTTACTTGATATTGCGGTAGTATTCTTTAACATTTTGGTGCTAATTTGGTCACATCCAGCTGACGACGATAGTTTGAGGGAGTTAATTAAGTTGGCTATTCCATCGGCATTAATTTCTATTTCTGGCATTGAAGTCACTGGAAAGTCATGCATGGAAGGAACAATAGCGTTAGTGGAAGAAAACACTGATGAAAAATACTTGTTAAGAGCCGTCGCGCATTGATCTAACTCGACCGGTTGGTCATCATCTCCTGAGAGTTCGAACTGCTTAGTATGGCTTTTGGGGGAGAGAATTCGCCAGAATTTACTTGGGTTTGATTGTAATATTGATAGCAGATCAGAAGAAAAAAATTTCTTTTTAGACGCCTTCAATTCTTTAACATAATTATTTGCACTAAGACGGTATCGCTCCCATGCCGTGCAGCTATTAACTAGTTTCGCGTGCCTGTAGTGCCGTTTTTTCTTGTTAAGGAGGCTTTTAGACGGTTGTTGAACCATTGGTTGTTTAAATCAGTCTTTATAAGGACGGTGGGAATGTAAGAAGCTTGTAAATTAAGTACCATGTTTTTATATGAATTCCAGTGGAGAGAATGGCCTTGACTTTCTTGGCAAGCATGAAGCTTGTCAACTTTCTTCAAGAAATCGGACAGGACATCCGGCGTGGGGACGGGCACATTCAGGAAAGCAGTCGCTCTACGATCGTAAGCGCTTGCTGTCGCCAGCCTGTCACAGCCTACGACTACACATTTTTCAATTGTCAAAGTTTTGTCAGAAAGCTTCAAAGAGAAAAATGCGACCTGCTCGTTGTCACCGCTGTGGAGCACTATCACGCGCCAGCGGGGAGGCAACTGCACATGTTTCAGTTCATCAATAGCAGGTGGGTCAACGCCCGAAGATTCTGGGAAAAAAGGCTCATATCCACCTGGAGATTCTTGTCCTTCAGTGAATTCGACGTAGTGCTCTTCATGCACTTTAGGCGCAAGTTTTTCCCGCCTTTCTCTGCGCCTTTTTTCTGGCGGCTTAGATAAATATGACGGGAGATTGGGAAAAATTCTCGGTACCGCATTTTTCGTGAGGCTCCACTTCCCTCGCGGACTTTCCACGGTTTTGCCCTCAATTACGTGTGTGAACGTTTTCAGCACATCTCGCTCGTGGAAATGAAGGTCGCACACTCTCGACTTTGCTGAGAGGTCCTTGTCCGCACGTGGAATGGCTCTATTCCACGCAGCCAGAATTCCTTCGTCGCTCGGAGGTGAAAAGTAATGCCGGCCTGAACTGCTTGTCTTTTCGATAGCCACTCGTGCAGCCGGGCACGCAGCACGTCGGCATGGTTCCTCTTAACAGCACAGCCCACAAATCATCACACGTGCACCGAACAGACACGACACTTTCACAATGTGACGCCGCGGCCACGACGTTGGGAGCTCGGACTGCTTGGACGGCGGCAAAGGCAAGTTGTTTTGTCTGGATAGAGTGTACTAGAAAGATCTGAGTGAGACGAACGAGGCGCTCAAAGCGAGGCGCTGGCTGTCGAGAGAATAGAGGGCGCTGTGATCGAAGTCCTCGTAAGAGGGCGTGGGGGAAAGTGCATGGTGGATGCAATGGCCAGAGCCCGGGAGGTGGTGGTGGGCAGCATGGATGGCGAATACCTTGTGGTCATCCATGCTGGTCTCAATGATGTACTGCAGGGGAGGAGCCAGAATCTTGAGACGCAGTTGGAGGTGGGGATGCGTAGGCTTAGAGAGGCCTCTGAGAGTGTGCATGTGACCATATGCACAATCCCAGAGGTCCAGAGGCAGGCTCGCGAAACGGAAAGGAGGGTCGTGAACACTAATCGGGTAATTAGGCTATTGAGTCGACGACTAAGATACGAGGTGATGGAGGTCAACAGGGAAGTGTACGAGGTTAGGCCCCACCCTTTTGCACAGGATGGCATCCACTACGGTGGTGCCACTGGCAAGAAGGTGGGTAGTAGGATAGGTCGCCAGGCAACAGCTTTTTTGTGGGGACCAGAGCTCTGAAGGAACCAGTGTAGAGAAGGAAGAATTAAGATCAAACGGACAATGGAACCATAGGGGAAGAAAGACGCAAGCGCCAGGGCCAAGTTAATTCAGACATAGGTTTCATTAACATGCAAGGTGGCAGGAATAGACTGCAATGGGAGGAAATAGAAGAACAGTTAAGACAGGAGGAATTAATGGTATATGGTTTAGCGGAAACACATCTTAGAGACATGGAGCAACCACCCTGTAATCCAGACTACGCATGGGAATATTGCAATAGAACAGAGGGCAGCAGAAAGGGAGGTGGAATTGGGGCATTCATTCATAAAAGTATGAATTTTCAAAGGGTTAGACTGGGATGCAGGGAACATTTATGGCTAAAAAGAACAGTGGCAGGCAAGCAAACACTCCTTGGCTTTGTATACCTGTGGACAGGGGTTAATGCCAAAGAGGAAGACAGGAAAATGTTAGAATGTATTGCAAGCGACATTGATGAGCTAGGAGGACAGGGCGAGATAATTATATTAGGCGACATGAATGCACACATAGAAGACCTGGATGGGTACACGGATTCGACAGGAAGCATGCTGCAGTACATGTGTGACAGGCATGATTTAGTTGTATGCAACAGCACCGAGAAGTGTGAAGGGCTCATAACATGGGAGGCGGGGAGTCTGCACTCGACGATAGATTATGCACTAATGTCACAGAGGATGTATAACAGATTAGGGGTAATGAGCATAGATGAAGATGGTTCCAGAAGTCTAGGTAGTGACCACAAGCGTATCAAGTTGAGCTTCAGAAGAAAAAGCAATGTAGGACTGAATCAAGATAAACAATCAGGGGGAAATTTTTACTCAGAAAAGCAATTGGAAGTAGCAGCCAAACAAATCGAGAAAGTAATTTTTGAGGATAGTGAAACAGAATGGACTTATACCAAATTAACTCGATTACTGGAGCTAGAGCTAGCTAAGGTGCGAGTAAAGCTAAAAGGGAAAAGATGCAAACCCAAGAGTTGGTGGGATGAGGAGGTCAAGAGGGCAATAGAAAAGCGCAAGGAAGCATCCAGGGAACACAGATATTCCAAGAAGAGGGGGGAACCAAAACCCGAAGTAGACAGAAAATGGGATACCTTCATAAAGTGTAGAAGGGACGCATCCTATTTGATTAATGAGAAAATTAGAAGAAAGGGTGCCCAATGGATGTCAAAAGTAAATAAAAAGGATAGAAAAGCAGCCCAAAAATTCTGGAAACATCTAAATGCAATGAGTAATAAAACTAGGCTAGAACAAAGGTTTATTGTTACAGATGAGGGTATTCGACTAGAAGGGGATGAAGCAATAAAACACATAGGAACAAGGATGACGGAAAAATTTTCAGCAAAGCACGTGGTACATAATTTATCGAAGGAGGATAGACCGGTTACAGCAATAGCTTCACTTGAGCAAGGAGAGTGGGAAAGGGCAGAGAAGAAGGTTCCTAGTGGCACATCAACAGGACCAGATGGTATCCCGATTATGTTGATAAAGAAGTTAGGACCAAAATCCAAGCAAACATTAATACAGGTAGTGAACAAAATGATAGTGGATGAGAAAGTTCCCGATGAATGGCGATTAAGTAGAATGAACATGATATATAAGGGAAAGGGGGACAAAGCAGACGTAACTATCGCCCCATAACAGTGACATCTGTGGTTTACAGGGTGGTGATGCAAATTATAAAGGATAGACTGCAGGCTTGGGTGGAGAACGAGGGGGTGTTAGGGGAACTACAGAATGGGTTCTGGAAACAAAGGAGGTTGGAGGACAATCTATTTTCATTGACACAGTGTATAGAAATTGCGGAAAAGGAACATAGGCCCTTATTGCTAGCATTTCTGGATATTAGGGGAGCCTATGACAACGTTACTCAGGAGCATTTGTGGGACATATTGGGCACATTGGATGTGGAAAATGGAGTAATTAATCTTTTAAAAGATATACCGTATTTACTCGATTCTAAGCACCCCCTTTTTTTCACGATCGCGATGCCCAAAGTGAGAGGGGGTGCTTAGATTCGAAAAATCTAGACCCCCCCCCCCCCCCGGGCCCCTCTTTTCGCGGCGAAATCTCGATGAAACGGGCGCGAGAAAAAACAGTTTATTTAGGAAACATTCAAAAGAAAAATAGCTGCAGACAGTGAACGCACCGCTATCTGCTACTCGTCACTCTCACTGCCACTCGAGTCCGTCGCACCGCTCGAGCAGCCGCTCTCAGTATCCCAGAGCAGGTCGTCTTCTGTTCCGTCGAAGTTATTTGTAATGGTACACTTCTTAAATGATTTCACCACAACATCAACTTGCACCCGCTTCCACGCCTCCGAAATCCACCTTGCGATGGTTGACGGGGGTGCTTTCTGCAGCTTTCCCGTCGGCGTTTTCTTCCGGTCGGGGTTCCGCACCCATTCTTCATACTCCTGCCGAAGATTAGCTTTAAAGGGCTTGTTTACCGATACGTCGAGAGGTTGCAGCACTGGCGTCATGCCGCCTGGAATAACAACCAGGTCGCAATTGCTGTTTTGGAGCTTTGTTTTTACCTGGGGGGTGAGATGACCACGAAACGCGTCCAACAGAAGCATTGACCGTGTGCCTGCAGATGCGCCGAGCAATGCTCCCGGGCGCTGCTGCCACACGACTCGAATCCAGTCGGACATCAGTTCTGCTGTCATCCACCCTTTCTCTTGGGTTCGTACGATGACATCTTTAGGAAAAAGCTCATTCTTCGGCAGGCTTTTTCTTTTCAAGATGATATACGGCGGCAGTTTGTGGCCGTCGGCTGTTACGCATAGCATCACAGTGACACGTTGCTTCTCGTAACCTGTCGTCTTCACTTTTACTTCTCGGGCTCCTACTTCATTAACTGTGCACGCCCTCGGCATGTCAAAGTACACCGGCGTCTCGTCAGCGTTGCCGATCTGGCCGAGCTCGTAGCTGTGTTGCCTGCGGAGATTAATCACATACCGCTGAAAGGCAATAAGTTTTTCTTCGAAATCGGACGGCAGCTTCTGGCATATTGTTGTCCGACGCCTCAACGAAAATCCATTTCTTTTCATCATGCGCTCCACCCAGCCCCGGCTTGCACGAAACACCGTGCGGGGAATCTTCATTCGTGTTGCTATTTCCATCGCTCTGAGCTGAATTGCATCAGCAGTGACAGCGAAGCCTCTGCATCGCTCGCTGCGAACAAACTCGCAGACTTCTTCAATTTGCGGATGTCGGCCCTTGCGCGGTCCCGTGAACTTCTTGCGTGTCGCGGCGCCTTTGAAAATCTGGTCCCGCTGTTTTCTCCACCTGATGACGCACGCCCGGTCCACGCCGAATTCCGCAGCGGCACTGTGGTTGCCATTATCTTCGGCAAACTCGATCACAGTTCGCTTGAACTTCAAGCTGTAGGCAGCCCTCTTTGCACTCATATCGACTTGCGTTAGGCACGTTAGGCGTTAGGGCTATCAAGCAACTGACACTAGACAAAGCAAGGCGCGCCCGCGATGCCCGCGAAACCTGCCGAGCGCCGCCGATACCAGGCCCATGTGACAACAGGCTGACAGACCCGACACTACTCAAAAATAAATAAATAAATAAATAAATAATTACTACTACTGACAGAATTATCGCGGTTGCTTTCGGCTGGTTTTTGGTTATTTTTTGCGTTCTGTGCCGCCTCTGTCCTCGCTTCGGCGAGCGCGGCCGCGGCCTCGCCCGCTTATCTGTTTTTTCAGCAGCGTCCGCTCCGGCGGACCCATGACGCGCGTCTTATCTTTTCTCTTTATCTTTCCTCTGATCTTTTAACTCTCCTCTATCTGCACGTGGCCGCGGTGGTGGCTTGGCTCGAGCCAGTAGGCAGGCCCGTGCAATTTCCTTTTCATCCTTCTCTCAGTCACAACAACAACAACAACGCGCAGGCCGCGCCTCCTCGGGACTGCACAGGCTCGACGAAAGAGAGAGCAAGTGCTCTCGGCGGCCTCGGCAACGCTCTCTTCCGCGCAAAAAGGGGGGTGCTTAGATTCGCATGCAAAGTTTTTCAGAAATTTTTTTCCGAAAATAGGGGGGGTGCTTAGATTCGGGGGGTGCTTAGAATCGCGAAAATACGGTATATAGAGGTAACAGAGTGCTCATAAAATGGGAAAAAAATGTATCAGGGCCTGTAGAGATACAGCGGGGGCTTAGACAAGGATGTCCTCTGTCCCCTTTGTTGTTCATGTTGTACCTGCAAGGTTTGGAGGCCAAGCTAGAGGGGAGCGGACTAGGCTTCAACCTATCTTTTTTCAAGCAAGGGGAATTGATTAAACAGACATTACCGGGACTAATATACGCGGACGATATAGTGATAATGGCTGACAACAAGGAAGACCTGCAGAAGTTGTTAGACATATGCAGTACAGAGGGAGATAGATTAGGCTTCAAGTATAGTAAGGAAAAATCTGCAGTGATGATATTTAATGAAGAGGGCGGCGAGCATAGAATACAGGAGTTTGTGCTAAAGGTAGTGAATGAGTACAAGTATCTTGGGGTGTGGATAAATAACAGTGTTGAGTATCTGACAGAGCATGAAAAATATGTAATGAATAAAGCTAGTAGGAATGCAGCTGTCATGAAAAATAGGGCACTGTGGAATTACAATAGGTATGAGGTGGTAAGAGGGATCTGGAAAGGGGTGATGGTCCCTAGCCTGACCTTCGGGAATGCGGTCCTGTGTATGAGGCCAGATGTTCAAGCAAGGCTGGAAATTAGGCAACGGGGAGTAGGAAGGTTAGCTTTGGGAGCACATGGCAATACACCAAATCAGGGGGTACAGGGTGATATGGGATGGGCGTCTTTCGTGAGCAGAGAGGCTAGCAGTAAGATAGCATTTGTGGAACGATTGAGAAGGATGGAGGAAAAGCGGTGGGCTAGGAAAGTTTTCAGATACCTGTATATAAAGAATGTTGACACGAAATGGAGAAAGCGAACTAGAAAATTGACAAGCAAATATCTGGACAGCAGTAAGGGGGCAAATGAGCAATTATCGGTTAAGAAAAAGGTTAAAGGAACAGAGAGAGCTTTGTGGAAAACAGTGATGCTGACGAAATCGGCACTGGAAACATACCAGACCTTTAAACAGGAAATTGTCAAAGAAAATATCTATGATAATTGTAGGGGAAGTTCTTTGTTGTTTGAGGCCAGGACTGGAGTTTTGCGGACTAAGACGTATAGAGTCAGGTACCAGGAGATAGACACTTTGTGCATTGCGTGCGTAGAGGAGGAGGAAACGGCGGAACACGTACTTGATACTTTTCTGTAAAGGGCTTCACCCTACAGTGGAAGGCAGCTGGGCTGACTTACCCAAGGCATTGGGGTTTAGGGATAGTGAAGGGAAAGTGGATTTTAAGAGGTTAGAAGTAACCAAGCGAAGGTTATCTGATTGGTGGCTAAAAGCAAGACAGGAGTAAAATTTCACAAGACATGGCTAGGTGGCTTGAGCCACCGCCCGATGTAAAGGGTTCAGCCGTATCCATCCATCCATCCATCCATTGGCTGGGCGCGCCGGCAGACGCGGCGTAAGCTGTGCGCTGCGGCCCCTTCTGCGGCGTCTTGGCTGTACGGGTTGATTCTTTTTATTCAAACAGGGGTCATTGGCGCAGTACGGCACAAGATAGGCCCCGAGGTGTTTCGGAACGCTTGTAGTCGCTTGACCGTCCCCTCCGTGTGCGCGTCAGGCGAGTTGCAACTGCCGCGCACTCCACAAGTTCGCGTGTATGTCTGGCCTGGCAGCTTACACGGAGTCTACCATAACTTTTGTTCTTCGAATACTGATAAAATATCCGTCGTCATGCAAAGGTAATAAAAAAAGTCCTTAACCAGACGATGTGTATTAGGCAGTGGAATCGCGAAAGCATGCTGTCAGCGCGAGAACGAAATAGATTTACGCGGAATGCATGGACGCGCACAAAAATAAAGCACAGGAATGCGTTCGGGCGCGATTCCAAATGAAAGTCTGGAATCGCAGAGTCGAGAAATGTTACAAAGTCGGCGCGCTCAAGGGGCCCCGCGTACGCAAATCGCAACAGCTGAGTGCAAGACTGGGATTCGAACACCACTCAGCGCTCAGTTTACTTCTCTCTGAACCTTTTCGTTGTGAGCAGGCAGGCTATCACTGACCAAAGTTCTGTTGTACAAGCAAAATATTTTATTGGTGTTGCACAAGGATGAATACATTTTTGGTTATGGCAATAAAAGGCCGTGAAACATGCCAATAATTGGACAGGAATGATGTATATTATAAACCACTGATGGCAAGTGCAACTCAAATGCAAAATATGTCAACATTTATTTCGCGAAAGCAACCAGCAGTACTGCTTGTCAGTGTCACAGACACCTGCGCACTTTTAGGTGCTTCATCCTTTGACGCCTTTCATCATTTGATTTGTTTAGGCCCTTAATCAGGAAGTGGAGCCGTGTTACAATATAAAACTTCACAACCTTGCACTTTACTTCGCCTTCATGGACTGTGCATCCAATTGTTTTTGTTCTGGTCCTGAGCAGTGACAGCACATCCAGAATGCTGTCAGCATGTAGTTGATTCATGCTGAAGCAGCCCGTAAAGGCACTCTCTAAGTAGTTAATGAACTCAAAGAGCTCTTTAGATGGATACAGCAGTCCACCTGTGTCAGCGAAGCTGGTAAAACCAGAGTGCAGGTCTGACCTCCCCTCTGCATTGCTCACAAGCAAAAGAGTGCGACATGCATCACATCCAGTTTTTTTCACAAATTTCCTGGTGACATATCCTGCCATGTGGTAGATAAGGCGCGAGTCACTTCTTTTTTGAACTAGACTTTTGTGCTCACTGGGAACACCGTTGCCTTTCTGGCTGGCAGCATCCTGTAGGGAATCAAGGTCCCCCCTTGAAATATAGCTGTCAATTGTGTCTTCCAAGGTTGTGGAATTTGACAGGTCTGTGTTTCCTGTGTCAAGTAGCGCTGTGAGGACTAGTGGCTCAACACTGGCACCATCAACAGGTCTGGCCAGGCTGTAAAAGCTGAGGCAGTTAACAGTTATCAAGAACTGCTCAGGTGTAGGATGGTCATTACACCCTGATGACTGCCGTACAACCCCGAACAAGTTTTCAACTTGATCCTGGCTTAACTTGGCCGTCATTAAGTACTTAAATCCAACTTCTTTGGTTAAATACTCCAAAAGTCGCAACACTCCAGACAATGTCACTCTAAAGCCGACAGCCGTTGTCTTGCTGATGAAGCCAACCCCGTTGACGGTGCACTCCTCCCACTTAGTGATGTATTCCAGGAAAGCCGACAACGCAGCAGCACCTCTTGAGTTTGGCCAGAGAGCTTCAGACTTGTAGCGCGATGTCATTGTTTTGGATCAGTTCGTTGATCATTCTGAAAAAAATAAAGATCTGCTGTCACTACAGGTTAGAGCAATACTATTTTCACAACTGAAGACAACCTTTTGTCGCACATGCTGCCTTATCACATGCACAGATTGAGAGTACAAAACACGTTACCTGAAGAATTTTTCCATAGCATCTATGGCTCCTTTTCCATAACTTGATTCAAGTCTGTCCTTATAATGATGCAAGCCACGCAACACGCGGTCACCGAAGAGCTGGAACGCGAGGGTGACCCGCATTTTTTCAAAATTGTTTGGGTCCAGATGGCTTAAAGTCAGCCCTGGCATCGCCTTCAGCGTCACATTATCTTTGTCATAGTTGAACGCTTCTTTAACAAAATATGTTGAAACCTGCATCATAAAAAAGAAGCACATTGTTAGTCACTTTGCAGGATAACTATGCTGGAACACTCAAAACAGATAAAATCTTACTCGTCCGTCTGGTGTATTAAAGCCACCTTTCAGCAGTGAGTTTCGAAGGCCTTTCAGTAGATGCGGGAAGTCTGAAAGGAAATACAGGTTCCTTTTTGCGTCAACAGGATGTTTCACTCCGCACGTAATCTTGCTGGCAGATGCCTTAATGCCCATTAGTGTCCACATTTTCCGATTCCATGAGGCACCGTCACAGGTCACGAAATCTACAAAGAGTCCCGCTTGCTCAGCCAAAATCACGGCTTCAATAAGTATTTTGCATAGCAGGTTTCCCTTGACATTTCCATTCGCTGCAAATGTTCCTATTATCTGCGAAAACCGCCCAGTGAACGGGACAAACATGACAACCATTCCATGGTCGCATGGAAGCCCTGCATCTTCGGGAGGTGTGAATGGGCCGAGATCAACAAATCCACGCAACTTTGCACACTTTTCCATTGATAGGTGCTCTGACAACTTCATTTCATCAATCAGAAGGCCCCCATGACGACTGAAGCTGTCCATTTTGCTTGTTTTTTGTTTGAGGATTTCCATCACCTTCTTGTTGAATCCAAAGCCACTTTTGTATGCTGCAGTGTACTTCTTCAAAGTGGTGTTACTTGGAAGTACAAGAATGTTGTGCTTCCTGATGTGCCTATAGAGTTTCGGGCTCCTCATTTTCATTAAAATGCACTCAAGCACCCATTCTTTAGTAAAGTTCATACCCCTTGTACTCTTTCTTTTGCAGGCATCAAAGCAGTGCCGCACGCTTTCCTGTTGTTTTTTGGGCAACATAGCAATGCTTTCCGCCAAAGTCTCTTCTTTTATTGCAGAATTTCGTGCCTTCATGCTCTCGATTTGTCCCTTCAGGCTTATTAGTCTCTTGGACAGGCGCCTGTGCTTCTGCAACATAGACCTGAGCTTTTGGCCCACTGTCGTGATTTGCTTGTGACGACGGTTTCTGAGCCGAGACATCCGTGTCAGCAGGGTCTTGCACAGATAACGGCATGAAAGGCATGGGACTCCTGAAAAGAAATTAGGTATTTTGTTAAGCCCTCATGTCACACACCAGTTAGTCACAATTATGCAAGGAGAGCAATATTGTTTGAAATAAGAATGAATGTCAAAAGTAGTGAAGCTACTACCAAAGCTCATTGCAAAATACTTGAGAAATTTGTCATCACTTATCATTCTACTTATGCAAGTGCACTATAGCGTGAAAGGGCTTTATGAACAATAAAAGGTTTTGTTCACATGCTTGAGCAAACACACCTGGGTAATTTGATATATTTTAGTAATA
>JARKHS020012308.1:0-24299 GCA_030143305.2 Amblyomma americanum
GTTAGCTCCATGTTTCATCCCATCCTTATAAAAATGGTCTATAGACTTCACATTAACTCTGTTGCCTTTCTAAAGACATTTCTTTTTCTCTATTCATGGTTTATACACTGTCTATAGACTAAAGTCTACTAAAAGTGTGTGGCCATAAATGTCTAGTCTACAGACTGTCTATCAGATTTTTATTGCCTATAGACTATTCTCTACGATTTGTCTATAGACAGTTTATAGAGTTTATAGACACAAGTCTATGGACAGCCCACAGACTGTCTAAAGAAATATTTGTAACTGTAGGGAGCTATTTTCATCCGACCTCATATAACCACAAGGCCTTAGGTTCGCTGTGCATATTTTAATGTGCTATACAATTTTGTGTCAATAAGAGCGATGGAAACAGCATTGTAAATAAATTAGCTCACAAACAGAAAACTAAGGTGCTCGCCAGAAACCGAAGATGAAACAGCCATTTCTACAATTTTAAAACAAGGCACATAAATTGCAGTTGATGACATACCGTTAGTGTGAGGATGCAATACTGTTAATTTTAGACTGCGGATTCGATGAGAGAAAGGAGAAAAAATTCAGGGGCGCACTTTGTTGACCAAAAGTGCGGTGGGGCGAAAGCATTCAGCACGGTGTTGCTGCTTTTGCCGCTGATGTGTGGTGAAGATGTTGATTAAAGACTACAAAGAGCGTTTAGGCGGCACCCTTCCAGATCGGCGTTCAGGAGGCGTCTGGCACAATTAATCGCTGCTGCGCGTAACTGCTTCCACACTGGAGGACGCTTAAGCTTCGTCTTTATGATTGGGCTGCGACAGCATGTTGCAGCGTTGCCAAGAGGTCCACGGAACGCCGTCGCCCGTTCGGCGCGACGCCCTGCCCGCTGGATAATTTAAAGGAAATGACACCTGTCTAACATATCTCGGTGGACACCCGAACTACTCTTCATTGACAGCTTTAGTGTGACAGATTTCGTGGACGGACGGATGGCGATGAGCCATAAAAGGCTCTCGCCTGAATAGAGAACCAGCGCTTTGGCATTATGGCATGTTCACATTTGGGCATTCGGCGTAAACAGCCGCGGAATTCCGCCACCAGGGCTAATAATACTTCGGAAACCCGAAGCCCTGTATCGGTGCGGAACCAATTTCTACCGGCGGAAAGCCGGTTGGATTCTAATAGGCGCGCAAACAGGAGGTTGCATATGCCTTGGTCTTTTACATCATCTTGAGTAGACGAAGATACCTGTGTCATGGAGCTTCTTGGCCAACGATGCCCTCGCGCCATAAAAATTCATCATCATCAGGTTGAATTAGCGCCCTCTCCAGTCCCCAACTCATTGAAATTATCGACAGTAGGAGCATCCCGTAAGATGCGGGGTGATGGTAGGCGCCGTTAGGCTCAGGATTTTATAACTGTGCTGTAGAGTCGAGCGGAGGGCACATTATCGCCATACAAGGGCACTAGGGCGCACCGAATGTGGCTGCCGCAGTATTTCGGCGGCGAATTTTGCGCGCTCTTGACGCCGAACGCCCGAGATTATCGTGCCATGTGCGATAGCAACGACTGCAGGTCCCCTACGCAATCGTCGCTGAAGCGATCGTAAAAGGGTCTCTATTTTGGAGCTGGCGATGGCGTCGTGCTCAGCCTACGCGATGTCTGCAGCCGGTCGCCGTGGAATCGTGACGCTTTTGCGATGGTCGTAAGCTGCTGCACGCCTGATAACCGTAAAATTCACTCTGTGGTCAGAATGACGTTCTGGCCGCCTTTCAGACTGCTCAGGTTCCGAAGGTGGGCGCGGAATGCTTCGGGAATACCTCGAGCAATTGCTGCTGTTAATGGTACTACGTCACCATGCGAACTCTGAATGCACGACGCCAACATGTCACGTGCGGTTCTTTGCACTAGAGACATGATGTTGTTTACATTGCGTTCTTATTCTGCAAACAATAAAGCATGCGTTCAAATCTCGTTTAGAAGGTGCTGAATATGTCTCTACTTGTGACCACTCTAGCAGATGACAAACATATATTGCAAGAATAGGGCTGGTACATTAAACAATACAAACATTAGTTCGGAGCAGGTATGCTATCGCAATATGATCTCCAGTTTACTCGTGACAATAAAAACAAGCCGGCCAGTAGTAAGCACAAGCTCTGCGTATTTTTTTTTTTTACTGCATTCCATAATTTGTCCGACCTGGTGACTCTAAAAACGAAATATGAAAGATTGTAAGTGCTCCGCCTTTTGTGTGCTACTAAGTTCATCTTCGTAACATGGCTCCTGGGCAAATGAAAATATGCTTGGAAATGCACGAATTATTAATTCATATTAACTGAGACTGGGAGAAGTTGGAAACCAATTAAGATCAAAAATAGAAATGTAAAGGCTCCTGGGCTGGCTTTTATGCCTAACTAGTAATCTGTAGTGAAGCACCTGCTCTGTTACCACCAAACGCTGATGAACGCTGTGAAAGTCATCGCATTGTGCACGCAGAAGCTATAGTCTTATTAGCCCCCAGAGATTATTTTGAAACAAGGGCACGTTGTGGCAAGGAATGGTCGTTCGAATAGCGGGTCCCTACTGCGCGAAATCTTTTAGTTTCCCCCCCTTCCGCACACACACCCACGCTGCACAAAACATACAGAATACAAAAAAAAAACAAAACATGGGTGGCCACGCACGAGTGAAATCACTGAAAAAGTACTTGTCGCGATTTTTACAATATTCCGTTTCTCACTCTTTTTCTTTTTACTGCACAAGATATTTTGTTCATACTGCAGACTCGCCGCTTTTGCCCCAACCAGTGAACAACTCCAGTGGGAGCATTTTCTTGAGCCCTTTCCGCGAAATCACCTATAGCCAGAACTGACGCAAACGCAATATCTCCTATCTAAACTACTACTAGATTTTATGAGCAGCAATTCAAACAGTTAAAGGGTTGCGACGTTCTATAGTATTGCGGCAGCAACGCAGTACAGTTCTGCAGCTGAAGGCTGAGCGCAGCGTTTTTCTTCCGCATGCTTGTTGACATAAGCAACAGCACATCCGTATCTTGGTCTACAAAAAAACAACAACAATAAAACTTGCAGCTAACGTGAGCAGCGGCTTTGAGCAAGAAAAGTCAAACTTCATATTATCATACATTACAGCCCCGGCCCGCGAATTACTGGAGCATTACCATACATATAGACTCCTTCAGCCATGAAAACGAGTTGCGACATTTCGCTTCGCGTCTCTCTGAAAAGCATTTGCTGCGGAGCACGTTCGGCATAGGGCGTGCTACGGCCTCACCTGCGTCTCCCTGTTCTCATAATGCGTGGTCGAGCTGCGTGGATTTCTATTAGGGTTTATAGGGCGCGCTTCGGGAGGCGATGCAGCTTTTCGCGAGAGATGTTCTGGTTGCAGTCTTTTGAGCCAAATGAAGTTCTAGATGAGTTCTTAGCGCCGTGATGGCTTGTTGCTCATTGTTCTTGTGCAAAATGCCTGTAGAACAGCGTTGAGGCAATTCTTTCTCTGCCATTCTGTTTTGATGCGCCTGTCATCCGTGTAATGTAACATCGAAACTTCATCTCGGCGTGTTCACTATGAAAGCGGAAGAGCGTCGGGCGCGAATGAAATTTCTCCTGTTCGCGCACCATGAAAAATGATGGCGAAACTTCGTACAAGTTGGTTGGTTTTATAGGGTTTGACGTCCCAAAGCGACTCAGGCTATGAGGGACACCGTAGTGGAGGGCTCCGGAAATTTCGGCTACCTGGGGTTCTTTAACGTGCTTTGACGCCACCCAGTACGAGGGTCTCTAGCATTTCGCCTCGATCGAAAAGAATGCTTTTTTTTATCCTCAATGAATGAGAGGACTGAAGTTTTCTTTCTGCTAAAATTAAAATATATGCAAGGTATCGCACGTCTTTCTAGCTCACCGTCAAGATTTCGCACGCATGGTGGTTCATTAATGTTACGAACGGGGGAAAAATTGTAGATAAAAGCGGGAAACGCGCGGTGAAAATTCTTCAGAAATGCATTCCCACCGGCTTCTCCATAGTAGCTCCTGCATAACATTGAGGGTATCTTTTTTTCATCAAGTTCTTGCACTTGTTCGTCTTGCTATCCTTCGAGAAGCCCCAATAGAAGATTTTCTGTCGTCACACCATATTAACTGTAGTATTTTTGGCGATGAATTTGTCTGAAAACAGGCATTTTTGTGTAACAAGAAAATTTTCTGCAGTGTTGTGCTGTCTCTTATAGTAGCAGCAGATTTACAAAAGAGTACTACAATACTACAGAAAAATCTCTCATTAGAACCCAGCAACAAAAAATTTTCTCTTATTCTGGGCATGATTCGATTCTTTGTTGCTTTTTCGAATGTGTTTCATGCTCACTGAGAAAACGGATATCCTGCCCTACATGGTCATTTATAGAGTGTACGCTTTTGAAGATACAGGTGTTCGTTACCGTTATGTTCCTATGTTTCAACTTCGGTTCTTATGTTTATGAGCTGTGCCGTCCGGACGCAAATAGAATTGAAGAAATGTGCGAAAATCTTGCACACATTGCTTCAAAAGTCGTGCGCTGTCTTTGGGGTAATACAAAAAACTGGCGGCTGCGCACTCGGCAAATGTTCAACAGATTGCGGCAGTGCACCTTAGTATCGCTCTCTATATGTCCTGTAAAACCAAATAAATTAGTTAACACTTCCGATAATGATGTAAGAACCTTGACTTACTTCTTTAAAAAATTGATGGGCGCCTGTCACGCTGCTTGATAGATACCCATGGTGTTACCAACGAGACCCAGCGTTAACATCAAGAGCAGCGACTCTGGTCATAATCCGGACGCTTTTTAGGTGGACTCGAATATGCAGAGATTGAGGATAAGAAGGCAGATAAGCATTTAAATGACAGGTTCTAATATTACACCTCCGGGTGATTGAAGAACAGCAATGCGCAAGGCGGTTTCTAATTGGCGATGGATGGAGCCAAAGACTTCTCCATGCTGGCTAACCTTGCAAGACAGTGTACAACGTTTTTTATCTGGAGAGCTCAGGTCAAGATCTCTGTGTATCCTGCGCCTAGTTGACGAGGCCGAGATGGTGCTTCAGCTGAGCTGACGGCAGCCAGGCAGTCCAGAAGAGGGTTGAAGGTAAGCTGATGAAGGTAGCGAATAGGGCGATAGGACAGGACAGAGGGAAGTGTGATAAGAAAAGACGTGCAAATAAGAAAGACCGCAAACAACTTGAAATTTCATACAAACATTTACCACGTTCGTATCTGATCGTTAGCGTTAGCGAAGTGCACATCGTTCTCAAACTCCATGCAATAAGAATCGTTCGATTGAAAAGAATGTTTCCAAACAAGTTGTAATCTCACATTGCTGTCACCTGCAGCAAAGAGACACCTTGCACCCTGCTGACGATCTGCTGACAATTTGCAAAATTATTTATGAGAGCAAGTAGGATAGTCCCCTCTAACATTCACAAAGGCATTCTACGAGATTTGCGTAAGTGTAATCATCGCCAAGCCGGTGGTACATGACGGGAAACTTAAAACACAACTTTATCAAGGGGCCCACATATTTTAAATAAATTAAAAAAACTAAGGATAGTTAATGTTCCCGTGAGTTCACAAACATCCTAGTACGTGGTTATGCGCTATTCGAGATGGAAAGGTTGAGTAAATTCTTCTGAACGCAAGGCGCATTCATAAAAAGTTGGACAGTATAGAAGCCGTCAAATAGATCCGTACGCTACTGAGGCAAGAAAAATAAAATAGTGGGCTGTTGCACAAATGAGAGCAGTGTTTGGGAGTTTTACTAGAAGAAGCCGAAAGAGGAGAAAAATAAACCTCCGCACTTATAGTTAAAGCTCAGAGTTGGAATAGTGCCCGAAGTGTCCTGCATTAAAATCCCATAGGTGAACAACCATCAAGGTTCCCGAGAACAACTTTTGTCGGTCTGAACAAACGAGACAAAACATTGAAGGTTAGTGCGGTTCGAAACTAGGTCAATCTTTCTTCCTCACGTCCTCTCTTCCGTAGGAACAAGCAGCACCAATGCTCCGCACTGCGGGCGAGTTTGTTTGCTGCGTTTAATCCAAGCCGGCTGTTCTGGGCTGTCGTCGCTGTGAATTGTTTCCTTGATTTTCTGATGTCTTATTTCCGGCGCAAAATACTCCGTGCCTGATCTTTACAAAAAAAGCAATCAATGTACAGTCATGGTGAAGCAAAACAGGTCAATGAAAAGTGCTTAATCACGAACGAACTTGTGTGCTACATTTGTTAGAACAAATGCCAGCTGTATGGCTAGCGAGGCGAAGCCGAAATAAATATTTATCATCGCATTCTCATGCCCTAATCTTTTATCCATGGCTCCACATGTGGCATAGAAGCATGTGAAGAACTGTGGAGTGGTTGTACATAGTAATGTGCCTTTAAGTGGGACAAGTTTGTCAAAAAATTGGAAAGGTGAGAAATAATGAGAAAGTTAAGGTTATAAGTGTTAGTAGCATAATACAACGAAAAGCTCGCGCAGCGTAGGGGGCGCAAAGGGCACTTTCGCGCACACATCATATGAAAAATTTGGTGAGTTTAGCGATGGTTTCAGTAAAGCCATGAAAAAAAAACATACCTCTTTTCGTTCCCTTGCACTGTTCCTCGAAAAGAATTATGCTTTTACATATATCGTTTCATCACTGACACTAACTCTCAATTTCATTAGACTAACAGTTAAAAGCCGTATTACGGGCCGGCATGTACTCCCTGTCAGCTAATATGTCTATAAAGGGGAAGGCACCCTCGTCGAGTGGTAGATCAATTATCTGATATATGTGTGAATTCATGCTTTGTAGTTTATACCTATTTAGTCTCTTCTGACACAAAGAGCCAAAACATGTTCTTACTTCACAAATAGCAACAAAAAAAAAGCGCAAGGGTGAGATAAAAAAAGACAAACCATGCACTCGCTGGATAACAACGGAATTTTAATGGACTGTGTGGAGCTAAATGAATAACCCGATAGCTCTCTATCAAGGTAATGTCTAAAGTGTGAAAAACGTAAACGATTCCTAATGTTCGAGCTTTGTGAAGCTTTGAAGAAGTGTGGGAGCGAAAGGAAAAAGAAAGTTTCAAATTGTTGGTGATAAACAGGGTGTGTCACCAAAAAGTTTCCACAATTTAAAAAAAAAACAGGCTTTTTGAGTTAGAAGAGCGCTTTTTGCGGCACAGCATTGTCAGCTGTTAACTGCATCAGAATAAGCTAAGACCTGCTAACTAGCCCGCTGGTTGACAGATACTGAATTATTAATTACTTAACTATTGCTCCTAAGGCCTTTAATTACTGGGAGGCGTGTAGCCCGCAGTAATTAATATCGATATCAGTTTTAAAATTTCGGAAACACGGTTATCTTGGACGCTGTGGACCAAGAAATTTTGGCTATTTCGACAAGTTACGTGCACTGGAGGGGTTGCTTTGCCTGCAAGCTTCTCGAAAGCGCATGCATTTGGGCGTGATGTAGCCATATTTTGTCGGGCCACAGCGCCGAAGGCAACCGCTTTTCCAAAATTCTAGGAACTGATATGGATATCGCTTTCGGTGAGCTACACGCCTCTCGATAATTAAGGAGCCTAATAGCTTAGTAGTTAATAGGTTAACTATTCAATATTTTTTAACCGCCTGCTTGCTAGTACGCTTTCGCTGTATCCTGATGTACATGCACCACTGACAGTGCTATGCCGTAAAAATCGCTCTTCTAACTCAAAAAGCTTGTTTAAAAAAATGTTTAAAGTCTTGGTGAAGCACCCTGTAGTAGAGACGGGAAGAAATGTGATAGCGTCCCGTCGATTGCGCTTTGTCCGAAAGACCGTCCATATCTTGGAAGCGTGTGAATAGTCATTGCTTCACGACTATCATCTTTTTTCTGTTTTGTTTGCTAGTTGTTATTCCCGGTGGTATCAGCGCACAAAAAATAACATTTGGCGGCAGTCATTGCTTTGCTTGTGCATTTTATTCCTTGGATTGGTCCTCCGGTGTTCCCGCTGTTATTGCAGCAATATCTGGCAACATCTATTCTCACTGTACAGATCAGACAGTTGGGCCAGTTGAGGCTACCGTATTAATCAGGGCCAGTGCCGTCATCCTTTCGCTGTGTTTTGTGCGCGCGGGGTTTGCTTTCTTCGAAAACAAAAAGGAAAAAGTGATGGTTACTACAACAAAAGAAACTGAATGACAGGACAAAAAAGAGAATACTGCAGCAGTAGGGAAGACAACGACAAAGATGAGACAAACAAATGGGGGCGATGCTGCACTAACAGTTGACGTTTTGTTTGAAACTCCCACGTTTTCACACAACTGATGATGACCTGAGTCCTACCTTCATCTGCCTGCAGCGCCGCGCTAGTTCTTTCTTCTTTCGGGCAGAGATGCTGTGCTTACACACTGCTCACCAGACTTGCACATGACCCAAGTTACCAACATATCTTGAAACTGCTTGTCGTCATTCTTTTTGAGTACTTCGACATCATGCAAAGTGGCTACACACACGTGCGTTTTACTTTTCCTGCAATTTTCTCTGTGAATCGCTAAGGTGGCGCTTCGGGTACCTGTTAGCGATGAAGCATGCTCTCTTGTCCATCCATTGACTTACTTTCCGGTGTGACTTATATTTCTCCTTGGGCAGGCCAGAGGAATGCAACAAACAGTAACTTATTTTTGATGTGCGTTCTAGCATTTTTATTTTTTTTCGTATCGCCTATTGAATCTTGAAACACATGTTGCCCATATCTCGTGTGTTCCTTATTTTCCTCTTCTTTTTCTTTTTTGTGTCATTACAGAGGAGGGGCCGCACTGTCCCGCCACATGGGATGGCTGGACGTGCTACAAGGACACGCCCGCCGGAACAACCGTCCGAAAGCCTTGTCCCGCGCACGCGTACTTCATCACGGAGAAGCCGCAGTGCATCAGTAAGCTGCGCCTCACTTGGCGTACATCTTGAAATGTCATCCGGCTAATATTACCTCGCCATTCGCAGTGACCACTCCCGCCGCCATACGACAGTTTCCTAAACTCGGAAGTGTTGCAGCCTTTTTTTTTTGTTGTGTGTTCACGCAGAGTGCACGGGTGTCTAGTTACGCTCACGGTGCCGCTGATTCCGCCTTGACTCGACGTGACGAAGAGGTTCCAGATGACGGAAGTCCCCTGCCCTCTCCGCATTTTTATTTTGTTTATTTGTTTACTCCTTTCGACCTGCAGCACGCGAGTGCATGCATCTCTAATTCCTATCTGTTCGGCGATTCCGCCACCGTCTGTTTCTGTGCACCTCACTCGCCGCCGCTCTGTTGTTGCCGTCAACGGTGCAAATTCTCCACTCCCTTTCCTTGGTTTTTTTTTTTTTCTGACTGCTCCCCGGGGCTGGAGGGTGTGCGGCGGGCGACAGCGCGTTTTTATTTTAAGAGCGTTTGCTCTTACTCATCATGTTTCGAGATTTCGTGTGGTCTGCCATAGAGTTTCTTACTATTAACAAGAGGAAAAACTGCCCCCCTCCCCCCCCCCCCCCTCCCGCCCTCTGTGGGAGTTTGCATAGAGCTTCGTCGATACCACTTTCGCCACCATGGGCGCTCTAACCATCATGAGGCGGAGGGCTACCGACTGCTGAACGACAACTTTTGGCCAAAAAGTAATGAAGAACAAACGTTGTTCGATAATCAAGAATTTCCCAACATTCAATATTCTGTCTATAAATTGCAACCAACGAGCAGAAAAGCATGTAAATTAAAGTTTCCCCAAAATAAGCGAAGGCTTTGCTCTCCTATTCGCCAAAAATTGCGCACCTCAAAAGCCAATATCTCGTGCTTAACAGGCGCACTTTTGAAAAGAAATGTTTTAAAAAATGTTGTCGCTTCAACACTTTTAGAGGTTTTTCAATGGCTTTGGGGAAAACAATAACCTTTTATTGATATCATACGCTCTTGCGTTTTCGCTACTATGGCTTTTGCGCACTACGTTTGCACCGAAGTAGTCTGCGCGCGGGGTGCGCCGTCGACGGAATGGGAAACCTCAGTAATGCCACTCTGTGTCCCCCCCCCCCCAGAAAAAAAACCCGACTGTCCCGCACCAAGAAGCTCATAGCCCCATGATGCTTTGAGCGCCCATGGTGGCTGAGGTGCAGCGCCGCCAGCTTTCCCTCTAGTTAATAGTAAGAACTCTATTTGGTCTGCTACCACCCTGAGATCGCAGCACGGTCTGTGGCTTCTACTAGAAGACAGCTCATCTCGCATTGAGACTTGTAACGCCATCTAGAATAGCATTGTAGAAACAACTACCTGCCGCGTGCCAGTGATGACGTCATGGTCCAATATGAAAGATAGATGTGGACCTATGTGAGAATGACGTCGGGGGACGAAATGGCGGAGGCAAAACGCTAAGGCGCCCGTGTGCTGTGCGATGTCAGTGCACGTTAAAGATCCCCAGGTGGTGGAATTTATTCCGGAGCCCTCCACTACGGCACCTCTTCCTTTCTTCTTTCACTCCCTCCTTTATCCCTTCCCTTACGGCGCGGTTCAGGTGTCCAACGATATATGAGACAGATACTGCGCCATTTCCTTTCCCCAAAAACTAATTATATATAAATGGCGGCACAGTTTCGGTTTCTCGAATCTAACATAGAGGTCAAAAATTGCTTGTGCTCTCCCATCTCTTTCCAGCTCACCCCCTCCCCTCCAAAAATATCCCATAACGTGTAGGAAAACTGTCCCTTTACGGGAAGCCCGTTATACTTAGTGGCACGGGCAAGGACACTTTCGTTTTCGTTTTTTTATTGTGCCGTATATTACTTCTTTTAGAGGCCACCCCAGCCTTACCCCACCGCAGCTACGAGCGAGCCGGTCCTAGCCCAAGGCTCTTGTAGGCAGATCGCATTTTCATTGGACAACAGGGGAATGCTTGCGCTCGGTCGCAGCGTGCTATAGGTCAGTGCTCAAAGCCTGAGGCAGATTCGTAAATGTCGGAGTTACACCACCATACCAAAATCGCAGTACAAAGGAGATGAAACGACGGCTGTCATACCACTGTTTATCGAAAGAAAGCGGGGAGCCCGTTGATCCGTACTATAAAAAGTAGATAAGCACATGCAAAACTTCTTAGAGTCTATCGCCTCTCGGTATGTACCAATTCTTGCGGAAAGAGCTCACGCACGATAGCGTGTACATGCCGCCCATCTATACTCTACTCGATGACCCCATACATTTTTCTGTGGGGCTTTGGTGCTTGAAAAACGCTATACTGAAGCTTTGACTGCGCTTGTGCGGTGTTACTGACAGCACCCCGACCCTGGGGCTACCTTGAGTGCGGCACAGTTAGGGGTAAATGAATGTATGACAGCAAGGGCTTCAAGGTCTTTCAAGCGTCTACTCGGGAGGTGCTGCTGGCTTCGTATCACACCTGAGCGCTCCTTTTCTCTATGACATCATACTATGAGAGCATGTCTCGATAACCGTGAACACTTGGTGAGGCGAGTACCCCAACAAGCCTCAACTCTCGTCGGCGATCAAACGGAACATTGGTTCAAATGTGACCTTGCGTCGAAGACGCTAAAGCTCAACTGTTTTACACCTGCGGCTAGATGACTCAGTTGGTGCGGAACCGACGCGCTTGCGCTGTCAGACACACCACTTACAGCTTGCGGGCGTTGAGGTAATTCCGTGTTTGTTCACGAACGCTGTACAATTCGCATTTTTGGTTTAATGAGAAATACGAGTAATACTAAAGTCGATAAATATGGCGCTTTGCCTCAGGCATTGCCAAACTCGCCAATAGGCGTTTCAGTGGCGTGCACGTTACATACACTAGCAGCCTACGAGTGTTGTAGTGCATCACTGACAGTTTCGAGCTCAAGAAGATGACATATTAACTTGCGCAGACTAGTTAAACTAACTAAAAGACGCTCTTCGCTGCAAAGAGAGAACGCGTGAACACACGTACTAGGCAGTTTGTTTTGGAGTCTAAATGAGAGAAATTTGGCGCGCCACGTTTTTGTTTACTGTTCCCGAAGCTCCGTCTTGTGCGTCTAATGCGCTTCTCCATGTAGAGCAAACCTGCATTCTAGAGCTCTGTTTTCTTTGAGAAGATCAATACTTTACTGTAGAGCTGCAAAACATACCGTACTTTTAAACGTTGGAAACGCGCCCAAAGGTAGCCGCAAGCCATTCATCACAGTTCTCCATCTAAAAAATAAATAAAAATATTGTTACTTCACGAAAAACGGCACATAGTCGATTAAAAATAAAATCCCCAGCACTTCCTTTTGAGGCAACAACAGACATCTTGTCCTGACAGTTCTCAGATTACTTTTGCAGCCTTCAAACCGCGGCCTTTATGGCAGCGTAGCTTTTCATGGCCCATGGCACTGCCTCATTTTTGTTCTGACAAATTTATTTCACAATTTTTCCCACCGGCCTTTCTGATGGCGTCGATTACAAATACTTATGCGCTTTTTTTGAATCTCACTCGCGCGCTTGCGTTCGCTAGAGAAAGTGCTTCCGCATTAACTACACTTAAGAACATAACGCGATCGTCTATTTTATGTCGGTCTTGACGAGGGCGGTTCGGATGTTGCGTAAAATTAAGACCGTACCCGAGCACTGGAGACCAATTTGCGGAACTGCTAGCGCTATATCTCTTTCATGTCGTAAGAAGAGGCCTACCACTGCTAGAAGCATCTGTGCCGCAAAGAGGTGGTACTAGTTATGTAGCCGGCCGAATACAGGAAGTATTTCCGCGAAGGTGGTTGGACATCTCTAATGAATTGTTTGTAAAATAACAAAATCACCGATAATCGTTTGCTCTGCTTCATGGATATTATATGCTAAATAGTAAATCCGCACCGAGACCTCTCTCGTGCTTTTAGTCTGTGGTCTTTAGAGCAGTGGCATGCATGCTGACGACAGCCCGGGAAAACATTTAACTCTATCTAATATTTTCTGCCATGAAGCGGGACAATAATTTTAATTCTGTTAGTGCGTTATTCAGGCGCGGGACTCTCTTCCTGTCATTCGCCGGGATATTGCGTTTGCTGTAGTAGCGGTACACGAGATGGCTGAGACCCGCTTTTAAATGCGAGATGCTTTTGATCATGCCCTCCCTCCTTCTCGGTCTGTTTGCCACGAGCTGCCTCTTAGGCTTTGGTGTCAGGCAGTGGTGGGACGAAATAAGAATAAGAAGCACTTATTTTTTTTTTCCAATTTGCAGCGTCTCCACTACATGGCTCGAGCAGTTAAAATGACCACGTGTAAGATACTTTTCCCGAGCAATGCTTTTTATGTTCCCACAGGCTATATTCTATATTTGGTTTAACAGCATTTATGAATCTCATTTATTTATGTTCGGTACCTTATGCAGGGTACTACGTAATGATGTTTCTGCTGTCTCGTATTTAGCCTGGTAAGCTTTTGACCCCTGGGATCTTCCTCACATTGCAATGCAGAGATGTCGAAGAAAATTTGCTGGGACAACGGAACGTGGTTCTACAGCCAGGAGTACGGCAAAGAGTACACCTTCTACGACTGCGGCTCCCTCGAGGTTAGTGACAGCCTGCGAACTGTGTGATCACTACCTTGTGTCGCAGGATCGTAATTTGCAATCTAGATTGAGGAACCTTGTGCGCACTGACTTCGCAGCCCCGTGGTAGTGATAGTAATAAGAAATATGTTAGGGCACTCCACCATCTATGATTAAATTGACCGTAAATTCGTAGCAGCAACAATAGCTTATTGTTCATACTAACAGTAATTAGATAAACCTCTCAGCATTGTCTCTCTCGCCTTTGCCCTGACTTAATATGACCCAAACTCTCAGTATTAAAAAATAAATTTTGGAACAAATAGCGCTGTTATTTCGGTTTGACTCTATCGATATCGACTCCGTTACCATCCACCGTGCCCAAACTGCCCCTTCCTACATGTTAAAATGCAGAATTGCCCTCTACGATGCTCGGTGGCAGTTTATACAGCATTTTTTCCTATTCATGCTCCTACCTCTGGGAGTGCCTGACTAGCCTGGGCTCACCTACAGGACTAGCTGACCTTAGGGATCTGTGACGGGAAAATTTTAAACACTTTATTTTTTGTTTTATTGAAGTGAATTCTCTATCTAGCCTTCTCTCCCACTTTCATGTCACATATGGCACAGTTCGCTTTTTAGGTGACGGCATAAACGCCAGTCAGTGGTGCTTTGTCTGTGTACACTAGCCCTGTGGTTGTTTAAGATAATGAGAACTACAATGAGCGGTTGTGAAGCCTATTTCACTTTGAAATGCCTTCATGTCTCTGTTGCTACTTCGAGATTGAATGTTTTATTACAACGTCGTTTAACTAATTTTGTTGTTTTCTCTTGTTGTCTAGGAAAGGCATAGTAGTACGCCCTTTCTCAGTAAGAGAATCACATTAGTACTGTAGTCTTTGATGACACCGAACTCATCGTCGATCCATATCTTCACTCATAATAAATTATTTAAGACGGTCCGGCCTGATGGAAGTCGGAAATAAGCTTAAAAAGCAAGAATATTTTATTACTCAGTAATCGGGAAGCTACAAGATGCGGAGAAATAGTCGAAGTATCCGCAGTGTGAAGAGTGAGGTGAGGTTAAATCCAAAAGTAATTACGCCGGTAAAGAAAAAAGACATATCTCAGAATACTAACCATTTTATTCTGTATTTGCCCAACATACTTTGCTTGCGTTTTTCTCAGTGTGTTCGGCACTGCTGCAACTACTACAGTGTTTTATGTTACAATACTGTGCTAAACTTTAAAGTGTAAATTTGAAGTAAATATAGGTTACAGCCTAGTTTATTCTCCGGCTTCGGGCTCAGTACAATGAAAACGCGTCGTGCTGGATAAAAAAAAAACGCCTTTCGCTGAATACAGCAGTGATGTGTGAGTAAGATAAGAAAAACACCTTACTATGTTCGAGATGCGAAGACAGACATTCGCAAAACGGCATTCTTGAATGGCACTCACAGCGCCACTACTGTAAGGCTCTCCAAATCATTTTGTGTCTGTATTTTTCCTAAAATGACACGTTAGAGCCATTAGCAAACGGAAACACTTTTACATAAGGAAATTTTATTCCACTTTTGCCTGGCTCGAGATGAAAATGTAAAGCAGTTATGTTCACGATGCCGAGGCTACCTCAGAGATACTGATACTTGAGAGCAAAGAGTTTTTTTAGAGAGAAAGCTGTCGCCAAAAAATATGCGCCTTTATTAAAGAGCACATCATCCAATGCGGGAATGCCGGGAAGGCGAGGTTTCTTATTAATGCGACAGCATTACTTGGCTATGTCGGCGGGGTGTTGTCCGAAAAATGTGCCGGCAACCGTAGTGTCATTCTCAGAACAGTTAGGATCAAACAAATGATTGTAATCTATAGAGGATGATGAGAGGTTGATGTGCGACAAAATTCGGTGTCAATAGGATGATTAGTTCATTATTAAAGCCAGAAAACTCGAAAAAGCTAAGAAATTGCGCGGACGTCGATATAGTTAACGGACGGAAAAACAATCGTAGACGGCAATTTAGTGGAAAAATAGGGAAAAGTGTGGAAATAAAGTTAAAAATTGATTCAAATGTGTTTTGTCCGTGAGAACTAATCGAGCAAAAAAGTTTCATTGACATGCAATAATTAGTTAATGAACTACAAGCAAATGTCGTTGGGTGGCTAATAGGCTGGACGGGGATATAGTAGGTGGACGGGAAAACAGCAATGGGTGCTAAATTTGGAAAACCAAAAGGTTTGATAGAGCTGAAAGGGAGATTTAATTACAGTAACTGTGCGAACCTTCTTCTGAAATGCTCCTTGGAGGAAAAAAAGGAGCAAAGAGAGGCGGCGAGCTATCCTCGAAACACATGCTTTCGCATTCCACCACGTAAGCAGAATTAAGTGCCCTCAGAATTTTTTCACTTGGCCAGTGTCGGACCAAAAACATGGATGCTGCCTCTGCATTGGAAGATGCGCAGGTGTGCTCTGTTATGCTCTCCTCAGCGAGCAAGTAAATTATTTTAAAATAGTGCTTTTCACTTTTTCACTAAATAAACACAATTGTTATGCTGGTATGGATACTTTGGGGCGACAGCTTTGTCTCTACGTACTACTAAAAAACTATTTGCTCTCAAGTATCAGTATCTTTTCGGTAGCTTCGGCATCATGAACATAACTAGTTTATATTTTCATCTCGAGCAAGGGAGAAGTGGAATAAAATTTCCTTATGTAAAAGTGTTTTCGTTCGCTAATGGCTCTCGCTATTAGCAATTGTTATGCTGGTATGGATACTTTCGGAGCACTTCATGTAGTTTCGGCGCGAGAAGAGTCGTATTCTTATGGCGGAACCCACGTTTCATACCTATCAATACCAAAGTCAATCACGAAACCTGATCTGCCCGGCAATCATGTGCCTCTACATTGTGGATGAAGTGCAGAGCCGCCTCCTTTCCCTATGAGTAATATTGAGAAACTCGATAGCCCGACCCATTAGTCTTGAATGCTCCTACTATATTGTTTTTTGTTCAAATCCTTGCTCGTAATTGGATGATTTTTGCACCGCGCGGAAAGATTCAAGCTTGTCTCTGAGCCAAGCGAAATGTGCTCGTAAGCGTACGAGTATTACTTATGGCGACACTTCGCCCGCACAAGAGAGCTACAAGTAACTTTATCGGCACCAAAAGTGAGAAGCAGTTGAAGACTTTTTTAGGTCTGGTGAAACTACTTCAAAAGCGGGATTTTCAATTCAATTTGTTGAATAATCGTTTAGTGCGGGCTTATACTGTTCGGTTTGTTATAACTTCGGCATGTAAGTTCAAATTTATTGAAAATGTAAACAAAAAATTTCGAGGGGGGGGGGGGGCATGAAGCTTCGCCTTAAAGGTATGACATGATAGTGTTAACGGCTTTCTTCAGCTTCCTAGGTCCCTTTTGCACATCACAGACATGGACACTGTAGGTAAAGACACACATTGTTTCTTTCTAACAAAGTCCAACGAATGTTTTTCGTTGGCCTGGAGGCTGCGTGTCTGACTCGGTACCGAAGAGGCACGGGTTGTTTCCCATCTCGGCCCAATTTTCTTTTCACTGAAATTAATTTACTTTACAATGTAATGACTTTTACACGCTGTAATGACGTTTGTGCCGTGTAGAGACCTTATATTTACAATTTATGTGATGTACTAATTGCTTTAGCAATCCACCGCTGCACATGTGGTTTCACTACTCCTTCGATCAATTCGCATTTTCTCGCACGCCGCCAGGAGGTTTAACTTTTAAAAACACGGCTAGTAGTCCTTGGTCCGAACTGACCACAACTTTACCATGTGTGTACAGAGGGTCTAATTTTCAAATTTTGTGCTAGCTGAACGAGGAGCGTGCTAAGCGGGCTTATTGCCCAAAGAGCCAATTATTAATACAGATTATCAGAACCATTCTAAATAGGTTTGCGCTTTGGCTTATACCATTCTCTCTTTTACTTTTTGACGGTTACCCACTGCATGGTACTACCTGCAGTACCACCGGTCCATGACAATCTTCTCCATCGTGCTACACTCTCTCTCCGTGGTCGTCCTGGTGCCTGCGATCGTCATCTTCTCTGTTTACAAGTGCGTACGTCTGAATTTCTCACTCACATTTTCCTCGTGTGAACGAAATTTCGTGTGAAATGCAATCATTATGGAATTAGGTTAGGCTAGATCTTGTAATTATTGATCAGTATAATGCACACTGAAGTTGGCGCAACCTACCACTCTTAAATGTGTGGAACAATCATTGCTGCTGCGCTTAAAGGCAAATTCTGATAACATACTTGCAACATAAAACACGCCAAATCACCTTCTGCGATGCAATCTGAGTGAACATCACCTCGAAATTGTGGTGAAGTTTACGCTGAAACGAACGCTTAAACTGATACCGAATGGGGTGCACATTTCTTTGGTGAACGTGGTCACATACGAGGAGAGCCTTCGTAAAACCTCTTAAATGCGCGCGAGTACGCGGAGCCAGTAGCCTGCTTTCCTGACACCTTAGAACTCGCCGCAAGTCTGCATGCAGTGTTTCTAACTAGTATATGTAGACCTGAGCCATATTTGGCAGAATTGAGTTGACTACGATCCTACCACGCCCCGGTAATGATCATGACTTGTTAGGGACTAGGCTAAAGCATTGATTAAAACGATGCTCTGGAAGAGCTTGTATAAGAGTGCGTTCGATGATGCCTGTCGCACTGATACAAAGGAAAAAGCATCAATTGTAATCATCGTCATCACCAGTCGTCAGCTATATCTAGTATGGTCGATCCGCAGGTCTACGTTCTTGGCAGCAGTAGTGCTGCAGCCGTTTGATAAGGATAGATTATTCGAGAGACAGGAAGAAACTTCAAAATCTGGAACTGAGTAAACGTTTGACGCAGGAGAAGAAAAGCTCTTCCCTAATCCATAAAGCGCTTCCCTAAGCCGCCTAAATCTCTGAGCCGCTCTGAGCCACTGTACACGGCCCTTAGCCAAGAGTGGCTCAGAGCGCCTCTAGCAGCACTTACTACCCGTCTTAGAACGCGATGCGTCGGCGCTGCAAGTCATTCATGCTTTCACCTACTCTGGGGGATGATATAGACCACAAAAATTTCGCGCGGGATGCACGGTGCGTAGTCTGCAAGAAGTCTTATTCCTGTTTTCAGTCTTTGATAGGTTTTCATAACCCCGGAACAATTATTGCGACAAAATTATGCGGCATGATAAAAATGGTAAAATGCTTACAGAGAATTTGAACTTACAATGCCTAGTAGCACCAGTTATAGGTGTTGTGAGCATAGCCTAGACTGAACGTTCTCTTCCTTGCTTCCGCTTCGAACCGACCCCAAGGGAGAGGCAACTTCCAAGAACATGACGAAGAGCTGGACATTTGTTTTTGTTTTTCTTGCCGTCAGTGTGGAAGCCACTCGCTCTCCTTGACTGTCAGCTTAAGGTGTGCTTTCTGCAGTGCTTTTTCTAGCCCAGCCTGTTTGCCTTTCGAGGTCGCAGCAATCGATCAACGCCAGGCTGGAGTCTCATGACGCTGGAAAAAGTGTGCAGAGGTGTTTGTTAGACGTTATTTGATAGACAGTTATTTTTGAAGCACATTTGCCGGCATTAGTAAATCAATAAACACTGGCCGAAAAATGCAGAGCCTGGACGCTGTCGTTGGGAAGCATTTCATAGCGTTTCATTCAATTAATGTTTTTTTAAGGAAAAAGAAAACGCCACGACAACGTAAGCACTATTCTCGAGTGGTGTAAGCACCGAAATGTCACAAGAATTTACTTTTGTAGGCATTTCAGAGTATAGTCTTTCGCGTGGGTTAATTATGCTACAACTAGACAGGACGGTCATCCGTTTTTGTAGTGTCATTTATAGGCAATTAAGCATGAGGTGTGTGATAACACTGACCGAAAGTCTTGCGGTACGGGACTTGGCGCGCAGCATACCGAATGTTACTAAATAGTAAAGCGAAACATGATTTAGGTACTGGGATACCCCTTATAAACATTATTCACATAACGCCCTTTTCATCTGTTCCTTAGCAATCGACGGCTCTACAGCTAAGTGGCAACTTTTTATTAATTTTCACAATTTGCATTCGTTAAAACTGCTCAGACGATTAACAGCGATCTCGAGTAGGAGAGAAACTTGCCTCATGTAGACTTACGCCGGAAATACCTAAATAGAAATTTCGACATATTTGTATGCAGGCAGCTTCAGGTGCACCGCATCTCTTTACACAAGAACTTCTGCGTGGCCATGGTGCTGTACGACATCAGCGTCATCCTGGTCGACTCCGTGTTCATCTTGGACCATGTCAACGAAGAGAAAAATATACGTGTCAACCAGAATCCGGTGCGGGTGATTCTTCTTTAGCGAATGCATATATCGTTTGTCACGTGCTTGATGAAAAGGAGGGAGTACTGCATTGTTACTGCATTGCACCATTGTTGTCATCACTGCGGTTCTACTGACCTTTAGCAATTCAGGCACATCTGGAATGCATCACTCAAGACTTTAGCGGCCAGTAGCTACAATTACGAACAATGTAGAAATGCCCCATAAAATTTACTAGCTGTCCGCACAGATAAAAGTAATAAAGCCGTTTGTTGCTTTACAGAGAAGAGTCAGGCGTGCATTTATTTTTCTAGCTGAGGCCTACATAGAGGCATTACAGAAGCTTAACAAAACATTACGCACGCGCTGTACTGCATCTTTAATCAAGAACATCTGACGCCAGGTGTCCACATGCGCTTTTCGTTGTCTTAAAGGGAAGCTGAAGCACTTTTTGAAAAAAATTGAGTTCCATGCGGCATTTTATAGTGTTTAGTCCGCTGAAAAAGAATATCGCATTCAAAATGGCCGGAAATAAAGGCAAAAAGTAGTTTTTGGAAGAAAACGGGCACCAGCGTCTCAGGGCGCCGAGCGAACGCCGCGAACGCCCGGGATCGTCGAGACGTCCTCCACGGCGATCTCCGGCCAGCACCGACTGTGTTGCTGCGTAGCGCGTTGCTTCAGCTGGCTTGAGAAGTGCGTTTTGCAAATTGTGGATCCGTCGTTCACCAAAGCGCGGGCAGAAAAGCAGCAAGCAAAGCAGGACGGCCGGCAGACTACCCGTGAATGGCGTCACTTCCGTCAGTTCCGCCCCCCATTCGGCGTTTCCGGAAGCGAAGAGGGCGTGTCGGCGGCGGGTTTTTAACAAGCGATTGCAGCTCATTTTGCGAACAGAATCGAGAAAAAATTTGCACACATGATTTTCAAAGCTCCTTCTTCCCAACCACAGCGTTTCATGTAATTTGAAAACCGTTTCAGCTTCCCTTTAACCGTAAACTAGCTCCTAATTAAGTGCTTATTGTTTTTATTACACCTGTGCGTACCCTTTTTTGTAGGCGAAACCAGTGGGCTGCGTAATCAGTGAGGGCTTCATCTTGATTCCTTGTAAGCGCCGCTACCTACCAAGCTAGCTCCTTCGAAATGTTGCGCGCAATAATCTGTTAGTAGCTCCAAGAACTTCCGTTGCGAATAGATATTCAATAAGAGTGCTGACTCATGACAGATTTAATTATATTTCGGTTTTTACTTACGAGTGTATATTATACTTAAAATCATGCATTTGCAAGAAAAAACGGGTAATGCAGAAAATGCATTCTTAAATCTTGGCAACGTTTCAGTACAAAGGCGAATCAATTCAATCCCTCCGTTTCGCCTGAGCCTTACAGTTGGAAACGAAAAAAATAAAAGTGCAAAACCTGTCTAATAACAAAGAATCTCTCGGGCAATGATAAAAAAAAAGCAGACTCCGCAACCTGTCCTCCTAGTTCCAAACGAAAGCTCAGTTTTAAATAATGCCTTTGTAATCTTGAAGAAATGTTTGCAAAAACCGTTTCATTTGATAATAACTGACAGACATTCGGGAACGTGCGCGCCGCTCGCATCCGGCTAATTTCTTGAACCGGCTGTTCTCACTGAACGTTCGACTACAGCACAGCTCTCGTGCCTGTAATTTTGCATTAAAATTAACACTGCACAAAGCGCAGATGATTACACCCGGGCAACGTGAAAAGCAGGTTGCTAGAAGTAGAGAGGAAATTAATAAAAAGGCGCACAGTGAATCTTTCTTTCATCTGGCCGCTCAAAAATATTACACACAGCCACCGCACTTCTGCACTGAAAAGCGCGTAGATTATTATTTTTTTCATCTGTCGCAGCATCACAATTAAGCGGCACGAATTCTGAAGGCAATGTAGTAGAGGCTCATTTTTTTACTCCATGCCTGAATTCACAGAGTGACAATTTCTATAAAACTGTAGAGAGCCGAGGATTGAACGTAAAATATGCGCTCTTTTCGAGCGAATCAACCTGGGAGTGGGCCATCGGCGCTTTTCGTGCAGAGTAATGACATCAGCTCATTGCAACGACGCGAGAATTTCGGTCAAATAAAGGCTGTATTAAGGCTGGGAGCAATCGTGAACGCGTTCGCTCATTCCCGGCGCATAACTTTACAGATATAACTATAAAGAAAGAGAGAGAGAAAGAGAAAAAAACGCACTCAGGTTACATTCTTCCGGATAGAGGATGCCCCGCAATTTTTGCCGATGAAGGATTGGCGTGCTGTCTTTATGCGGCCATATCGGCTTTCATCGTGATCCCGTCACAACAAAGAGGAAAACCAAGTGCCGGAATTCCGAGCCGCAGAGGAGGCATTGGCACGCAAGGCTTTCGTTGCCATAGTGCACTTGAGGGTAGGGGCTAGCGGAACGATTATTTGACCAGGCCGCACGTATCCTCCTCTGGGCGCATTTCTTTTCATTGCGCCAGGGGATTCCCGGCGAGGAAGGTAATAGTGTGCGGGGGTATCATTTGAGCATGTGCAGATTATGTTATAGTTTGTTTGCTGGTTGCTGCCAGATGGTGGTGATGGGAGGCGCCGGACTCGGAATATTGACCAGTAGAATAGTTATGTGCCATTTATATAATGGCCATTAAAGATTTGCAAAAGTTTGTTTACCGGTTGAAGTTACTAAGATGCCTCTTTATAGTAATGTGTGCTTGTTGTAATACTTTCAGTTATTGTTGGGTATGTTCGGCAGTTATAACACTTTGCACCTATGATTCAAACACCTCGAGGGTTGCTATCTGTAGTATCGCTTTGTAGCCTTCAGCTTTGCATGGAAGTGTTGGTATACGGCTCTTTGCGGCACAATATAAATAAGGCGTATTATTTCTGGGTAAGTAATGAAATTTATTGGCGAAAGCACGAATCTAAAAGCAGAAAAGGTTGCTGTGTAAATGCTGATGTATATTTGTAACAGGGTGTAGTGACGCCTTACGAAAATGTATTTGCGGAAGCATATTCTCCTACGATGCTTCCTTTGAAGAGTCGATGGAGCGTACGACGTTTTTTATGCTGCATAGAACCAATGAGGGTGATGATGAGATGAGATTTCATGCCTAGCCACAATATGCCAATCCTGTAAAAGAAAGCCCGGGGTGATTTTTGTGCAATTCAGTCAGAGGAGTATTATAAATGTCTCTGCTGACAAAGGCTACACTTGTGTTCAAAAGTAAAATATTGTTGCGATAGCTGCATTACGCTAGCATTTCTAGCCTTCGGCGTGGCACCCCTTGAGCTCCGTGGCGGCACCGTGGCTGGTCACGTGGTTGGTCAAGTGGTGCGGAGCAGCTGACTTTGCAATTCGGCTGAGCGAGTTCCACTCGGCCAGCTGTGGCTGTCGCGTCACTCCAGGTTTAACCATAGCTAAACCACAGCCAATTTTTTTCATTATGTTTCGTACTTCGTTTGCTCGAGAACAAGTGCTGTTAGTGTTCTTTCTTCATAATAAGTGAGATAAGGTCTAAATGGTGTAATGCATCAAAAGTGTGTCAGGTCTGACAGAGTAAAATTCAAAACGGGTGTGGGCCTTCTAGTTTTGCCTAAGGGCGTTCCTTTATAAGGCGCCGTAAAGAAAACACTATTAAAGACTCTATTAACTATTAATAAAGATGCAGCCGTCCTAGAGGTGGGACGATGAAAATAATTTTGCATTTCTCGCTTGCTCCTGACTGTCTTTACCTCGCGTCTGTCGAATTCTCGCGCAGAACCTGTGCAAGGTCTTGTACACCTTCTCTCGCTACTTCCGCCTCTGCCAGTATGCCTGGATGTTCTGCGAGGGCTTTTACCTGCACAAGCTAATCGCATCCGCTTTCGCCGAGCAGAAATCTCTGCTCGTCTTCTACATCGTCGGATGGGGTAAGTCAATTAGTATACTGCTTGCAGTGCCAACTCACCACTCTCTCTCTCTCCTTTGGCGTCGCCCTTTCTTACGTCCCGCATTAGTGGAAGCCGACAAAACAAAACGTTTTTTTTCTGAGTTGCGTATCATGCTTACGTTAGCGAACGTAACCTGCAGCTAAGAAATGAACGGTATCCACACTAATGACTGGCTCAGTCCAGATGCGAAGGTCTGGGATTAAAGAACCCTGAGAAAGTGAAGATTCTTTGCAAGCTGTTTAGTCGGAGAGAGTACGCATTGAACTTGCGTACATTAGTGTGATATACATATAACGACGAAAATGTTCTAAAAACTATGACTTTTTTTTTAAAGTGATAGCGTTAAAGATACTCTTCAGCAGAGAACCCAGCGTCTTAGTTGGCGTCAAGATAATCCGGATTGGTCTTGAGGGTCGGTATGTCGCACAAAATTGAAAGGAAATAAAACATCGAATTAAGCGTGAATATAAGAACGCAACATAATTCAAACGTC
>JARKHS020012309.1:0-27500 GCA_030143305.2 Amblyomma americanum
AAAAGGAAGGAGTACTGCATTGTCACTGCATTGCACCATTGTTGTCATCGCTGCGGTTCTACTGACCTTTAGAAATTCAGGCACATCTGGAATGCATCACTCAAGACTTTAGCGGCCAGTAGCTACAATTACGAACAACGTAGAAATGCCCCATAAAATTTACTAGCTGTCCGCACAGATAAAAGTAATAAAGCCGTTTGTTGCTTTACAGAGAAGAGTCAGGCGTGCATTTATTTTTCTAGCTGAGGCCTACATAGAGGCATTACAGAAGCTTAACAAAACATTACGCACGCGCTGTACTGCATCTTTAATCAAGAACATCTGACGCCAGGTGTCCACATGCGCTTTTCGTTGTCTTAAAGGGAAGCTGAAGCACTTTTTGAAAAAAATTGAGTTCCATGCGGCATTTTATAGTGTTTAGTCCGCTGAAAAAGAATATCGCATTCAAAATGGCCGGAAATAAAGGCAAAAAGTAGTTTTTGGAAGAAAACGGGCACCAGCGTCTCAGGGCGCCGAGCGAACGCCGCGAACGCCCGGGATCGTCGAGACGTCCTCCACGGCGATCTCCGGCCAGCACCGACTGTGTTGCTGCGTAGCGCGTTGCTTCAGCTGGCTTGAGAAGTGCGTTTTGCAAATTGTGGATCCGTCGTTCACCAAAGCGCGGGCAGAAAAGCAGCAAGCAAAGCAGGACGGCCGGCAGACTACCCGTGAATGGCGTCACTTCCGTCAGTTCCGCCCCCCATTCGGCGTTTCCGGAAGCGAAGAGGGCGTGTCGGCGGCGGGTTTTTAACAAGCGATTGCAGCTCATTTTGCGAACAGAATCGAGAAAAAATTTGCACACATGATTTTCAAAGCTCCTTCTTCCCAACCACAGCGTTTCATGTAATTTGAAAACCGTTTCAGCTTCCCTTTAACCGTAAACTAGCTCCTAATTAAGTGCTTATTGTTTTTATTACACCTGTGCGTACCCTTTTTTGTAGGCGAAACCAGTGGGCTGCGTAATCAGTGAGGGCTTCATCTTGATTCCTTGTAAGCGCCGCTACCTACCAAGCTAGCTCCTTCGAAATGTTGCGCGCAATAATCTGTTAGTAGCTCCAAGAACTTCCGTTGCGAATAGATATTCAATAAGAGTGCTGACTCATGACAGATTTAATTATATTTCGGTTTTTACTTACGAGTGTATATTATACTTAAAATCATGCATTTGCAAGAAAAAACGGGTAATGCAGAAAATGCATTCTTAAATCTTGGCAACGTTTCAGTACAAAGGCGAATCAATTCAATCCCTCCGTTTCGCCTGAGCCTTACAGTTGGAAACGAAAAAAATAAAAGTGCAAAACCTGTCTAATAACAAAGAATCTCTCGGGCAATGATAAAAAAAAAGCAGACTCCGCAACCTGTCCTCCTAGTTCCAAACGAAAGCTCAGTTTTAAATAATGCCTTTGTAATCTTGAAGAAATGTTTGCAAAAACCGTTTCATTTGATAATAACTGACAGACATTCGGGAACGTGCGCGCCGCTCGCATCCGGCTAATTTCTTGAACCGGCTGTTCTCACTGAACGTTCGACTACAGCACAGCTCTCGTGCCTGTAATTTTGCATTAAAATTAACACTGCACAAAGCGCAGATGATTACACCCGGGCAACGTGAAAAGCAGGTTGCTAGAAGTAGAGAGGAAATTAATAAAAAGGCGCACAGTGAATCTTTCTTTCATCTGGCCGCTCAAAAATATTACACACAGCCACCGCACTTCTGCACTGAAAAGCGCGTAGATTATTATTTTTTTCATCTGTCGCAGCATCACAATTAAGCGGCACGAATTCTGAAGGCAATGTAGTAGAGGCTCATTTTTTTACTCCATGCCTGAATTCACAGAGTGACAATTTCTATAAAACTGTAGAGAGCCGAGGATTGAACGTAAAATATGCGCTCTTTTCGAGCGAATCAACCTGGGAGTGGGCCATCGGCGCTTTTCCTGCAGAGTAATGACATCAGCTCATTGCAACGACGCGAGAATTTCGGTCAAATAAAGGCTGTATTAAGGCTGGGAGCAATCGTGAACGCGTTCGCTCATTCCCGGCGCATAACTTTACAGATATAACTATAAAGAAAGAGAGAGAGAAAGAGAAAAAAACGCACTCAGGTTACATTCTTCCGGATAGAGGATGCCCCGCAATTTTTGCCGATGAAGGATTGGCGTGCTGTCTTTATGCGGCCATATCGGCTTTCATCGTGATCCCGTCACAACAAAGAGGAAAACCAAGTGCCGGAATTCCGAGCCGCAGAGGAGGCATTGGCACGCAAGGCTTTCGTTGCCATAGTGCACTTGAGGGTAGGGGCTAGCGGAACGATTATTTGACCAGGCCGCACGTATCCTCCTCTGGGCGCATTTCTTTTCATTGCGCCAGGGGATTCCCGGCGAGGAAGGTAATAGTGTGCGGGGGTATCATTTGAGCATGTGCAGATTATGTTATAGTTTGTTTGCTGGTTGCTGCCAGATGGTGGTGATGGGAGGCGCCGGACTCGGAATATTGACCAGTAGAATAGTTATGTGCCATTTATATAATGGCCATTAAAGATTTGCAAAAGTTTGTTTACCGGTTGAAGTTACTAAGATGCCTCTTTATAGTAATGTGTGCTTGTTGTAATACTTTCAGTTATTGTTGGGTATGTTCGGCAGTTATAACACTTTGCACCTATGATTCAAACACCTCGAGGGTTGCTATCTGTAGTATCGCTTTGTAGCCTTCAGCTTTGCATGGAAGTGTTGGTATACGGCTCTTTGCGGCACAATATAAATAAGGCGTATTATTTCTGGGTAAGTAATGAAATTTATTGGCGAAAGCACGAATCTAAAAGCAGAAAAGGTTGCTGTGTAAATGCTGATGTATATTTGTAACAGGGTGTAGTGACGCCTTACGAAAATGTATTTGCGGAAGCATATTCTCCTACGATGCTTCCTTTGAAGAGTCGATGGAGCGTACGACGTTTTTTATGCTGCATAGAACCAATGAGGGTGATGATGAGATGAGATTTCATGCCTAGCCACAATATGCCAATCCTGTAAAAGAAAGCCCGGGGTGATTTTTGTGCAATTCAGTCAGAGGAGTATTATAAATGTCTCTGCTGACAAAGGCTACACTTGTGTTCAAAAGTAAAATATTGTTGCGATAGCTGCATTACGCTAGCATTTCTAGCCTTCGGCGTGGCACCCCTTGAGCTCCGTGGCGGCACCGTGGCTGGTCACGTGGTTGGTCAAGTGGTGCGGAGCAGCTGACTTTGCAATTCGGCTGAGCGAGTTCCACTCGGCCAGCTGTGGCTGTCGCGTCACTCCAGGTTTAACCATAGCTAAACCACAGCCAATTTTTTTCATTATGTTTCGTACTTCGTTTGCTCGAGAACAAGTGCTGTTAGTGTTCTTTCTTCATAATAAGTGAGATAAGGTCTAAATGGTGTAATGCATCAAAAGTGTGTCAGGTCTGATAGAGTAAAATTCAAAACGGGTGTGGGCCTTCTAGTTTTGCCTAAGGGCGTTCCTTTATAAGGCGCCGTAAAGAAAACACTATTAAAGACTCTATTAACTATTAATAAAGATGCAGCCGTCCTAGAGGTGGGACGATGAAAATAATTTTGCATTTCTCGCTTGCTCCTGACTGTCTTTACCTCGCGTCTGTCGAATTCTCGCGCAGAACCTGTGCAAGGTCTTGTACACCTTCTCTCGCTACTTCCGCCTCTGCCAGTATGCCTGGATGTTCTGCGAGGGCTTTTACCTGCACAAGCTAATCGCATCCGCTTTCGCCGAGCAGAAATCTCTGCTCGTCTTCTACATCGTCGGATGGGGTAAGTCAATTAGTATACTGCTTGCAGTGCCAACTCACCACCTCTCTCTCTCCTTTGGCGTCGCCCTTTCTTACGTCCCGCATTAGTGGAAGCCGACAAAACAAAACGTTTTTTTTCTGAGTTGCGTATCATGCTTACGTTAGCGAACGTAACCTGCAGCTAAGAAATGAACGGTATCCACACTAATGACTGGCTCAGTCCAGATGCGAAGGTCTGGGATTAAAGAACCCTGAGAAAGTGAAGATTCTTTGCAAGCTGTTTAGTCGGAGAGAGTACGCATTGAACTTGCGTGCATTAATGTGGTATACATATAACGACGAAAATGTTCTAAAAACTATGACTTTTTTTTAAAGTGATAGCGTTAAAGATACTCTTCAGCAGAGAACCCAGCGTCTTAGTTGGCGTCAAGATAATCCGGATTGGTCTTGAGGGTCGGTATGTCGCACAGAATTGAAAGGAAATAAAACATCGAATATAAGCGTGAATATAACAACGCAACATAATTCAAACGTCAATTATGACATGAAGGAAGAAAAAATAAATTGATTGCGCGGAAAGGCAAATTGGGATAATTCGATGGGAGTGAAACCTGTGGTCCTTGGAACGCGAGGCACACACGATACCAGTAGGCCATCGAGGCACGCTCGACCGATCAGAGGCATTGCGTGTCTGGACGAAAATAGAAAAAAATCACAAAGAATAAAAACGGTGTCTATGTCTGCGAAGTGATGTGCAAAGACTACTCCAAGCCGCTGAAGGGACCCATTAACGCTATCGCATCACACCCTTAAGAGGGAGCTTAAGTGCCCCCGAAGTTTTCATAGCAAATCGTTGGTTTATTCCTTAATTTGTGGTTATTTGTGACGGTGTCCGCTGTATTTGTGAAAATCCACATAGATTAAAGCAGTAGAAGAGTTTTTTTAAATAACAACACTCTCGTTTTGCATTTTGTCTTTAGCACTATCATTAATGGGCTCTTGGGCTGAAATTGAATGACTACGAACTCATTTCAGTCAGAGGGTAATGATATGCGAAGCAGACCAAATGTATTAGTGGCTTCTTTCATTTTCACGGAACTTCCCTTCTTGATTCCTGGAACTCTCGTTCGGCATCAATATGGCCGCTGCTCTCGAGATGAATAAATGGAAGCTCTAACATGTAAATGTGCTTCGTCAATGGTCTGTTCCCTTGTTGGACCTCGTGTTGCAGATGACAGATACTATTAGCGCACGAAATTTGCGATGCTGTAACCTAATAAGTCTCACTTAAGTTTATCGAGTCACGGAACCGCCGCTATCCAGCTTGCTGAGTGAACGTACTTTTGTAACTGCCGTAGCGTGCAATGAGCTCGGTTTTTTACGATGATGGTAAATTCAATCAACCTCTTCACAGTCACATGAATCAGTCAACACGGAGTTGCGCTTCCCTGCTTAATAGTGTACAGGGGCAATAGAAAACCCCAAAAGTTTGCTCCCGAAGAATAATGATTAAGCAGGGCAGACACAGTGCTAAAGGCGGTATAAATAAACATCAACACATCGGCCCTCATCTATGATAACAAGGAAAAGGCGGAAAATTGGCTTGTGGCATTTGCGCGTTGCCTAATATGTTAGATTTAGTACAGACTACAAATGACCACTGACGGCATCAACAAAGAGGACGTTGTCGTCAAGTATTTATTCATAGTTACAGAGGTTGTCAGCAAGAAGGTTCCAAGCACATTTTCTTGTTAATGAAGAATAAATTTTGTCCAAGGTTTATATCAAAGTACAGGTTATTTCGAGGTACACAAAAATACTTTAGGCACGTCAGATAATAATTTTTAAAGCGAAAAATACTCTTTGCGAAAGAAACACAAACAGAAGTCCTGAAGTTTAAAAGAATTTAAATTGCAGTTAGGTGCAGTTAAAAATACCTGCCACAAAGTCGATATACCCCTAATTATGAAGAATGAAAACAGACAACATATAACTGAGGCGATGCAGTTCGCTTCAGGCAAATAACTTCTGCATGGTGTCAAATTAAGAGCGCAAGCAGTTGTAAAAACATCGATTGGGTCATCAACTGCTTGCCTATTTCACAAACTGTAACGTACAAGGGGATATTTCGAAGTAGAGATTATCCTAGTGTGTCTTAGGGTGCCCGGTCGCATTTCGCATACGTCGCTTATTCTTCGGTGATGAAGACATTCGGCCGGCCATAAATCGATCGGCTCTTCTAAATGAAGGCTCCGCAGATGCCTGCCGCTCTGTAGCACGAAGCTGTCTTTTTTTTATTTGCACGCCACTACACCATTCACCGGGGTACGACGTGAAGCTCGCGGGTCTTTCGCGGGCGCCCCGTGCGTCATATGCCCGGCGGCCTCCCTTTCTTCGTCGTGAAGGTCGCCGGATGCCGGCCAACACGCCCTTTACACACACTCCATCGTTCATCATGCGCTGTCGCTCCGACACGCCGTCCTTTACAGATCTTTGCATCTCTATACTTGTACCGTCGTGCCCTTCCTGTTCCCAGTACCGTGCAGGCCATCGTTTGTGGCTTTTATGCCCCACACGCCTAACTTTTCTTTATTTACAATTGGCGATTGAAGAAGTGTTTTCGTTGTCTTTTAACGCTAGCACGCGGTCAAGTCATAATAAGAGAGAGCGCGAAGAGTTGCTTCTTGCAATAACTAGTTGATGGCGATGTGTCATATATATGTTCTTGTGTATGCAGACGTGATGAGTGATATGGGTCTTGGAAGACCTTGAGTCTCAAAAGTTTATTTGTGGCGTTAAGTTGCGCGAGGACACCATTTCTTGTTTGTGTTGGCTAAGATTTCAAGTACATCACGCCAAAATTGTTATCAGTGCTTCTAATCTAGTTGGCATGCGTCACAGAAGCAAGATCTTGGCGTGTTAGCACAGCAATGACAGATATTCATGCCTGGTGTGGTTTGGTTTATGGGGTTTAACGTCGAAAAGCGACTCAGGTTCTGTAGACTCCGTAGTGGAGAGTGATGGATAATTTAGACCGCCCATGTTCTTTAACGTTCATTGACATCGCCAATTACACGTGCTTCTAGCATTTCGCCTCCATCGAAATGCGACCGCCTTGTCCAGGATCGGACCCTTGTCTCACGGGTCAACCGCCCAGCCCCATAACCACTCAGCCACTGCAACGGCTTCAGATCTTCATCCTTCTCACATAGTTTGCAAACAGCCGCTATACCATGAAACGTAAAACAGAAGGTCGACAAAAAAATTACCAAATATATCAGACAGCCACGTTAAACGACGTTCGCTTCCGCAAAATTTATGTGAGCTTTTCTGCAAGAATGTAAGGAAGCGTGCGCAGTGTATATAGATAAAGCAGAAGGAAAAAATTTCGTGCGTAATTAGAAATGTAAAATTGGCTGTATATTAGAAATCTCCGTCGTGCCCATCATCCACCACTTTTGTACGGGACAGGTATCCCGTCAGTATTCCCTACACAAACTCGTCCATGCACCATTCTTTCTTTTGCAATACAGGTTGCCCCGCCATTTTTGTCACCATCAGCGCCACGTTGCGAGCTTTGAGAATGGGACACCCGTGAGTAGATCTTATAATCCTTATTCTGTGCTTTCTTGTTATAGACAATGGATTTATAACTTCCAACTCAAGGTGGTTTGATTACAACGTTCTATTGCTACTATCTTGCTGTACACATACTCGAAATTAAAAAAATTCAGACTCTAGACTATAGATACGCTCCATGAGTCAATGCGAAGTATTCATTAATTGCTGAAAATTGTTGCACGGTAAGTTTGAAGACTTAAATGCGATGAAGAGTGACTTCCTACCTTTCTTTCGAGTTCATCAATGATGGTTCATTACTCGACTGTCTAAACTTCAATGGCGTGCCGTTAGTGTCCTGAATTACAGTATACTGGCTACGGTATTGACAGCACAACGGAATAGTACAACGTAAACTTTAAACACATCGTAAATAAATGGAGCACGGTAGTCTGTGCCAAAGATAAACTCTATACATACATGCTATATATACATACATGCTCGCTTTTGATCCGCGTTGTGTTGTGTTGGGTTTAATGGCGCATAAGCATCTAAGGCTATCATGCACCAAACACAAGCTATTGGTAAGCAGGTCTCTCGAAAACAGTCTGTATTCACATGCGTCTTCAATCGATTACAGAGCGTTCGTTTTCATTTCCTTACAGAGAAGATTCGAGGTGAGTTCAAAGGGGAGAAATAACAAACGTGCGTGGGGACGCTTCGCTTGTGCACGGCGCTAAATATATATGCCTCGTACCAGACTTGCCGTCGTTGTCCTTGTGTGCCCACCGGTGGGTTTTGGTGTAATGGCAGAAGTATGAGCATGAACAAAATGTGGTTCTCAACACTTGGTGTATGGTTCAGGAACACCTCTCAACATACATTGTAAACGGCACTTGATCTGTGCACTTGATGGTTGAACTCATGGCCTAGGACGCCGGTTGTGTGAGCAAAAGTTCGCCGGACAAGGGTAGAAGTTAACTTTGCTACTTACGGAATAAGATAGCTTTAATAGCATGATGAGATTACAATATTTTGATTTGAACACAGGCGTTGTTGTTAATTCAACTGAGGTATACAGAATAGCCGTGGCTTATGTTTTTTGGGCATTTGAATGAAGCCTACAGCTTAAGAAATTTTAATTATTGTCAATGCTTCGCCATAATAAGGTTACCATCCAGCTGAATTATTTCTACGTACTCGTCCGCAGCAGTTTCTGCAACATTTTATTTTAGCCTACTTAAAGTTGTCGTTTTTGCAATGCTATGTTGGCATGGCTAGCTCAAGGCAAGGGTGATAGTATATCACTAAGGAAAGCAATTGTCCTATAGGGAATAAGACTAAGGCTAATGAATGGCGGTATTTTAGATACTTCATTTGATATAAGTGCATGCTTACAATTCAAGATTTTGAGATTTATGCGAATATATGTGAACCTCTCAAATAACCTCACTGCCTCTGAAAGTGCATATCTTATTTGCTCCTTTCCTTTCGCATGAGCACCGGACCATTTAAGTGTTTTATCTCGATAGGTAGAATAAAACAACTTGAGTAAATTTGTCTTGCATGAAAACATGTTGCATGAGAATGTTCTGCGCGAAAATTTGGATTCCAGCGCCATGCTGTCTCAGTAGTTGTTCTGCATGGGTGCTTGCTTTGCATCTGCTAGCACGGCTGAATGGCTGCGTCGTTCTACTGCCGTGCGCCTTGTTTAACCACAACCCTATATGCTTGATCGGTGTGGAGAATGCAAGTGTCTTATGCACGGCCCAATTTCTGTGAGAATCATTCTTCTTTCTTTTATTAACGCAGTTGCTGGATGGACAATGTGGAAGGGTACAACTGGATCACACTCGCTCCGGGCCTCTTCTGCCTTTTTGTGAGAACTTTTTTGATGCGAACTGCTCATATTATGCAGCAGCTGTGGTTAGTGGTGTGGTAAAAGTTACACGCTGTGAAATGCTGCGGGCACCTAAATGTTCAAAGCCCCAAATAGCCATTGTATACAGGATAACAGCACAGTGCAGCTCTTCGCTTTTTGCTACTGTATTTAGACTCTTCTATATTCTGTAGGTCTCTTTCATAGAAGCCTCATCAGTATATAATTTGGCATTTCGTATAATGAACGAGTACTCCCGAACAAGAGCTAGACGCAATCTATTTTCTTTACTGAATAATATTCTCCCCACAAAAACGACTTCTGGTATGTTTTTTTCACGTCGCATGCAAAAGAAATTATAAGCCTTGTTCTTGATTGGGAAATTTAATATCGGCGTTACCACTACCTGTCTGGCGTTTTCTTTACCCCAGCCTGAATAGAATGATCGAGATCGAGTGAAGGTATTTTCGCGACCAATATTATGCGGCAACGTCGCAACGTTTCAGTCAGTTACCGCTTCAAGAGAATATTTGTGAGTGGCACGGACTTTCTGCGTCAGCGAATAAACATAAATGATTTGATGTTGTTTCCAGAGCTTCTGATTGCACACTAAGAAGTGACAGGGATTTTCGTATGGTCTTCGAGTGCACGCAATGGCACATTTGTATCGCTGGTACTAGTGGTTACACTGTATTGTATCAGTGCGCGTTACTATGAGTTAAACCGGATAAGGAGGGGAAAAAAACCACTATGTACACTAGAAGTTCTTTTCCATGGCGGAGAAGCGACTTCTAAAGCTGTTTTCTCAGTATCTGCTTAGGCCCAGGTATTTGTATTTTTTAGAGCTGTTATAAGTCCAGCAAGCATTTCACTGTGCGAACAGAGATGTTTATTTTTTTAGGCCTTTTTCGGAAGAAGAGCGGATGCCCATATCCGACGTAGATTCAATATTTTGAAAAAAAATTCAGAATCCTAGGTATATCTTGGCTAATTGAAACTAAACCATTTCCCACACAAAAATAACATTGTTTTCTTCCACCGAAGAGTTGTGAAAATTGCTTGACCACCTGGGGTTCTTTAACGATGTCAGTGCTCGTTAAAGATCCCCAGGTGGTCGAAATTATTCCGGAGCCCTCCACTACGGCACCTCATTCTTCCTTTCTTCTTTCACTCCCTCCTTTATCCCTTCTCTTAGGGCGCGGTTCAGGTGTCCAACGATATATGAGACAGATACTGCGCCATTTCCTTTCCCCGAAAACCAGTTATTATTATTATTGAGTGTGTTCAGCGATCAGCATGCGTCCGTTTTCAATATTTCGCCTGATATCACTGTTTTGCAAAGATGCTTTATACCTGGATAAGTCATTGACCGCAGGTCCACTGACTCTTTTGACTTTCACTGACTGTTTTAAATTTGTTGCAAAATATTGCAAAATTTCCTTTCATTCTATTACCTTTTTCAGGGCAGCCCTCTTGTGAGGCACGCCGTAGTAGAGCTGATATCTAAGAAATTCATATCTACAGTGATGCTTAGCTAGCTTATTTGGCGCGGTCTGTATTTTTAAGGCAGCACGCATTAAAGTGCAGCGCGTATGTGCAATGTTGCCAGCATTCTAAATTCATGCACCTTGCGATTGCGTGCGTTTTGCTACTGAGTTTATAATAACATGCCTTCAATGATGAAAAAGGTTGTCAGGATCGTATACTCCGGCCTTATTTTCGAATTATAAGTTTCCCGGGTAATGAAGACAAAATAGAGATAACTCTGCCTAGATAAGAGTGCATACAGCGATATTCATTCAAAAAGGCAATCACTGGTTTGAAAGGTGGCAGTGCTTTTGATCATCATACAGCGAGAGCTGTTAGTTCCTGAAAACGCGAGATATCGGTCTCGGCAAGGTGTGATGTCGAAGTTTGAAGTTTGAGGGTGAGCGTCGCATCGCGCGCCGGCATGAGAGGAGAAACACACATCAGATTGCCTGCACCCGGCTACCTGCCATGGCTGCGTAGGCGCTGACACGAGTTTGGCTGCATTTGTTCTGTGTAACCATCTGCGGTCCGAAAGGCCTCACAGCCTTGTTGTAGGCTTACCACCATGTGCGTGAAGCTTTATGACTGCAGATCTCACTACATTTTAATTGTCCACCAAGGTCGCTGAATTTCGCATTACAGTGCCGTAAGCTGGGTGTAATTTTTTCTTACTGATTTCTATTAACTTGTCTAGAAGCACCATAGCTCCTAGCAGGCGTATTGCAGGAATATAGAGGAAAAATAAGGTTGAATGAGCGTTGACTTCGGTGTCGTAGTGTCATCAACGAACGCTGAAGAAACGTTCCACATAAACACATGATAAATATTATTAATAGTTTCCACCCGGCTCCGTCCCGCTAAATCTTGCCATACTAGTATCGTCCGTCTTTCAGTCAGAAATCTGGAATTCGCATAAAAGGGCTTCACAGGTGCGGTTGCTGCTATCACGAGAAACGGATCCAGGTCTTCGTAGACATGAAAGGTACTAACTGCGTGCGTATTAGAGAGTTATAGCATGTCGTTACCGTGTTTACGTTACCGTTTACCGTGTCACCGGACGCCGGATTTTTCGGTTAGCGCGGCGCACGCCAGAAGACGTTTTAGCGTACCGTTTCTCCCGTAACAAGTTACCGTAAGGCTAAAACGAGTGATGACGATGACAGATGCCCAGCTTTTAATGATAAAAAGAATACGGATGCATTGCAATCATTTCTATGAAGTTAAATGCTACACTTTAATAAACTTTTCTCTGCATATAAAGACGTACCGATTACACTTCTAACCGCCGACTCAGCGACTTTTCAAACGTGCCCGTGAAGCTAGACACCTTTGCCTACCCTGGCCAGTAGACAATTTCACTACGTAGACCTCAGTAAGCTTGCATACACAGCGCACATTGCGCTGCGAGCGCTGTAAAAAAAGCACAACTACGACACCTGTTTGCCGTGCCGCATCCTCGCTTCTTTATGTGTTTGGATGTGAACACTGTGGCACCATCTAGTGGCAGTAAGTTAAATTGCGCGTCAACTCCGGGCCGGAGAAACTTTTTATTTTCTGCAATTACTGATGAATATACTAAGAGAATTACCAGCCTTTCTTTTTTCGAGGAAAAAAATCATGAAAATATAGAAAAATGTTAAATCGGGCACAAAACTGAAGAGCTGCAGTGTAGTCGTTGCTATTTAATTGGCTATGTACACGACATATAGTCAGGCTTAACTGGTCAAAAATCGGCAAATAATCTCAAAAACATGGCTTTGTTCTTACTCAAACCTCAACGCATGAGTGAGAGTTTCCAAATTAAAAGCGAATGCCTTCATGTTTAGCGAGAAATGGCGCCAAAGAACGCGGCGGCGGTGCTGTGTTTGGTCCGAAGCGGCCGTGCAGGGCGCCGCCATGTTTGTTTACGAGCGAACGCTAACTCTCCGCAACGCTAAAAGAGATTCCGTAAAGTGCTTGCGGACCGGTAAGTGGCGGCGCATGCGCAGACGTCGCTTGCCGGCCCCGTAAACGGTAACGTAAACACGGTAACGATATGCTGTAACTCTCTCTACTTTAAACGTTTACTTTTGCGTCACTATCTTGAAACGCTGTCTTGCGGCGAAGCTGGCTTAACAACTGGAAAATTGGAGCGCAGAAATTAGAGATGGGTGGTCGCAAAATTTTTGAAATGTGTCAATATACTTCACGCACTTCATATTTAAAACAAACAATTTGATTCGCGTATCTGCCCCCTAAAACTAGAAACCTCTCCTTCGCTCAAGTAAATTTCTCCTTTGTAAAGCTAAACCCTCGCTAACACTAAACTGTCAACACGGCTTCAGTTATATATAGATATTTAAAGGAAAAATGAAACATAAAAGCTAACTTGGCAGAATGCAGTGCTTTTCTACGCAAGGAAACACTCGCTTTATGCAACATTCTTCGGCAGAGTCTAGCTTCATGTAAGCAGTGAGTGGACAATGTAAGGGACACCGGGGAAATGACAATGTGACGATGCTTTGTCATCAGCACTCGACTGCATATGCGCAGCGGCTCGACGGGCATGAATGCGAGAGAGCTTTTCCTACGCTGTCGGGCAATATAAATGACATTTCCCTGCCTATCTCACGCAAACGCGAAGCGAAATTCTCTGCAGTCTACCACGTTTTTATGTTTCTTTTAACTTAAGGAGCGTGTGCCTGTATAGATCATTTGAAGAAAGAGGCAAGAAGTGTATCGAGGGACCTGCGAGTGACTCTTACGCAAGCTTGCCCTGAGGCAATGCTGATAACACGCGCGCGGGCTGCCGGGCAGTAAATTTTTCTCCGCTGAGAACCGACGTGTGTCTGGCGTTATTGTATGTTGTCGGCACTCTAGTTTGAGGGGCATACATGAACACTCTTAGTTTTTACAAGAGAACCCTCTTTTCGATTGCCGTACGTACTAAATGCGGCTCTTGGAAGAGCTTGGACATCTGACAGGTCGTAGCTCTAATTTAGTAGATTTCGTTTCTAGCAGTCTCGCTGGAAATGATCTATGCTTCATTGAAGAACTTCAGTTGAACTGCGCAGGCAACGCGAAGAATAGTTGAAAATTTGCCCACTTTCTTGTCGAACATGTTGGAATTACGGCTCATTGCGAAATGACCTGCAGCCAAGAAGCTATTGATGAGCAAACTACAAAGAGGCCATGTTACAAGTGCACTTACAAAATGAAGTGCTTAGGAAGGAAATAAAAAAAACGATGTGCTCTAAGCTTCATCACCAACCAAATGCTCGCAATGAAAGTACACATTAAAAAAAAAACATCCAATATGCGTTACCTTCATAAGCTCCGGAGATAATGCAAATGGACTTGCGGGATTGTGATTGGCTTTATACTGAAAAGTAATCCTGTTTGCAAAGATTAGGAATCATACTTTCGCATCTGCTTGGTCTTTTATGTTTCCGCAGTATTGTTTTAAAACCCGACGACAGCGATAGTTTCACCATTAATGTGGCCTATTTTGTTTCCGTTGCTTTTCAGGCCAATTTCGTTTTTCTGTGCAACATAATCCGCGTCCTCGTCACCAAGCTGAGGAGCACCCATGCCAATGAGCCAAGCCAATTTCGGTAAGAGCTGTTTGTGAAAGGAGAACAGAAATGAGCGGCACCAGGCAGAGAAGCGAGAACCAAGGCAGTACGCGGCTTAAAAATTCGAACATAAACTTGAAGAAAAAAGGTAGCCGTTACTCTGTTTTGTTTCCCTTTCGCGCACTCCGTTGGTTGCATTTCTTTTTTATTTTTGCTGCGCCATCACCTGTGGCCGCGTCATTTCTTGCAGCCTAAGGCCGGCTTAGTTCTGTAGTGCCATTTGCTACGTTTACAGGAACTCCACAGAAGTCGAGCTGAGTCATCTTTTTAAGGAGGTGAAGAAACATTGAGGAAGAGAGTAGTAGGCTAATTTCGGCTTCCCGCCTCAAAGGTGGCTCTTTCCCCGGATAACCAACTCGACACGTACTCCCTCAAGTTCATGCAAACGTATCGATTCCCGCATATGTCTCGAGCTGTTCCTCAAATTAGATGCCCGTTTGGAACCACCTGGCTTTGTGCACGTGTGCGCATACGTTGTCTGAACGCCATGCATTCATCTTTCCTTCTATTCAGATAGAATTGATTGTATCGAAAGTGCGTGCCGAAGTATGTCAGAAAAAAAAACTTACAGCGTTATTACTGCTTTCGAAAAAAAAGCCGCGAAGAAAAAAAGATAAATTTTGAACACGCATTTAAGTAAGTATGCGTTTGGTGGCAACAAGTGGTGCATATTGGGTGCATATTGAGTGCACGTATGTTAATAAAAATTAAAAAAAAGAAATGCAGTAATTAAATGTAAAAAAAAAACAAGAAGTAGACAAGCAAGTAGACAAGCAAGAGAGGTGCGCTCTCTTGGCGATAAAAATCCCCTTAAACTCCAGAAAACACGTGTGACGCACGTTAAGCAAAATATGGCGGCATTTAATTTAAGCGAGCATTTGTGGCACTTAAATGCTAACACAAATCAAAGAGTTAAGCTTTATTTATTGGAAGCTTTATCTGTATAACGTTCAAGTCATTGAGCAGTTGATTTGAGAATAGGAATACAACGCAGCGCAACATAAGGCAAGGACAAAGAAAGGACACGTCTTTTCTGCGTCCTTGTTCTATGTTGCGCTGTGTTGTATACCTAACTGTCGTGAACTCGGTAGTTTATTTGCGAGGAGTAGAAAAAGTGAAAAGGTCCCAGGGAACAAAAATACAATAACTTTCTCGCCAAATTCAAAGGCTAAAGCTTTAGTTACTACCGCGGGCAAGTGGCTGCACGGGAAAGAGTTTTCTGTGCCACTTGCTTGTTTTTCACTTAAGGATGATATGAAAAATTCATTCAACGTATTAAAGATTGCGCTGCCTAGCTGACGCCGCTGTTCAAATAAAAGACGCAGCCTAAAGATGCGTTTGGTCAAGGCGTTTTACAAGTTGGTGCTAAGCAAACATAGCAAAACAAGAATAAACATAAGAAATTGCCCAGCGATTGCTGAACTTGGCAAATTGGGTGCAGAAATGCTGACCTTCAGTGGTCGGTCCTATGGTACCACCGCATTGTGCCTTGGTGGGCTTGCAGAAAAGCTGTTCGAGCCGTGCTCGTGCTGTTCCCGCTTTTCGGCATGCACTTTCTGATGACGGTGTACCGGAGCCCCGCAAACTGTGGCCCGTGGGAGGTCTACCAGTACATCAGCAAGGCATCTGACGGTCTGCAGGTAAAAATGCATTGCTGGACGATCTTTGATATTCATTCGTATTTTCCGTTTCCTGGCATTTTATGCTCAGCATAAAGTGCTTTACGCGCTCCGTAAAAACGGTCCTTTAAATGGCAGTGGCCGCTAGTGCGCACAATAATTCGGCTCCTCGTGATATGATCCTAGTGCCCGTTTAGAACAGCTTTGTTTTAAATTTTCAGTGTTCCCAGGGGCGTATATTTTAGACACTTCCCATAGGTTTAAAATTTATTGCGGATGTGAAAATCTTGACTGCTCAATAAAGAAAAGTTAAAATAAAGAAGAGTGAGTTTAAGCCGCAAGTGAGTGAGTAATATGCATCATTAGGTTTTCTCAAAGGTTATCATTACGTAATGAAACGCACTTTAGCCCTTTGTGAACACATGTCAGAAAGTATTTGCGAGTAATTGTGGGCAGTTTTCAACGATACTGAACCGCGAAGTATTATGAAGCAAATACGGCGCCAAATCTACTGCCAGGAAGTATTGGCAATGTATTGTTGGAAAGTTAATATTGGCAAGTGAAACGTGGCCGAGCGTGCGAGTCCCAAAAAACCGGTTTTCATCACCTTCTCCTGACGCCGAATACAGGTCCTCCTGGCTTCGCTCCCTCTACCTACATCTTTTTATTTTTCGCGTAGCGATTTCCAGTGGTGAAGGGGACGCGTAACCAGCTCCAGCAGTGCACGGAACTGGTGTCATCTACAGATCGGTACTGAGAATGAAATGCAGACTAAGGTCGCTGTAAAGCTCCGCTACCCAGTTTCTTCATCTAGAGCTCTCGGTTTTCTTCCAACGGTTATTTAAAGCGTAGTCGCTATTGGCATAAAGGTCCCGAAAAAGAAAAAAATAGACTGGTACGCTTAGTATAAGGCGTGCTAGACGTTGCTTCACTGAGAGCTGTTTCTTTCCCTTAAGCGAAGCTTTGTAATCTTCAAAAGTTTCGAAACAAGTTCTTGAGGGAAGCGGAGCTTATTGTACCTAAATGGCGCCCGTAAGCGAGTGTTTGAGCCTCTGAAATATTGGGGCATCGTAGGTTTCCTTGCTTATCAAAAAGCGATGAGTTCAATTTAGCACTGGGTTTTTTTTAGGCAAGGCGAATTGCTACCTTGCACTGCATTTCGTAATAGACATTTCAGAGGCTCATAATTTCCACGGTAGTGAACACCTCTTTAGAGGGCAGGAAACAAGAACGTCTGAGTAATCAAGTTTTGTACATTTTAGTGCCCTTTATTACTACTGAATTCAGCTTTAATAATCGAGAAAGGAATAGAAATAGTTTAGTTGCTGAAGAGTGAAATAGTCATCGCCAGTCAGAGTAATGAAAGACAAGCCTTTGTGCGCGAAAGGGTACCGGCGTGGAGTAGGAGACCATTGAGATTGCGAGCCTGTAAAAGCGGTGGAACTGGCGACGCCCACCTTCTGTTCCTTGTAAAAGACGCTGACACAGGTGGAAAATGTCTGCATAAAAAAGCATGCCTGTAGCGCATTTACTAAAACGACAGAACAAGCATGTGAAAAGGGAGAAGGTTGTGGTCAACATAGCAACCCTTATATACCTGTACAACGCCGCTGGGGGATTGTTTGGCACTGCATAAATATTTTCACCTGTGGAGGGGACTCTACCAGTCTCGCAGCTAAGCTTTTCATGCGTACAAAAAGGTTACAAAAGGCTGCCACGTCAATGCATATAAAACGAAGGCACCGATTAGCCGCATTACATGGGACAAAAATAAATTCAAGTAAAAGTTTTATACATGACTGCTGTTATCCATGGCATATATATAAATGTCCCCCCTTGGACACGTTTCAGAGTGTCTACCCTCTACTTATGGCGTTTCTGACCAGAACTTTGTTCTTAAAACTGTTTACTTCTGATGTTGCAGGGATTTTTCGTTGCCGTGATATTCTGCTACTTCAATGGAGAGGTGAGTGGAGTACTGTTTTCTAGACGAATTATGATATATATTTTCTGTAAATGATTGCTCTATTAATCGGAAATGCGATAAGAGAGCATGCAACACTTTCTTGTAGTGCCCATGGATTAGATCCGCCCGACTTTAAACGGCATCACGCATCGCGTCGAGATCAATGTGGACGTGTTTATATGAGTTAAAACTGCGCAGTGTTTCCGCGGCTACTCGACGAACGCACACTGCAGTTTGTCTTGCAGCTATCTTTCGTGTTCTGGCGTGACAAGCCTGTGAATGTTGATTGCTTGTGGAAAATTCGAGTGTGTGCATGGCACCCGCCTGCCACCTTGCATGTTACGAATTATTCTGCTTGCTGTGGGAATGACTTGCGTGTTGGTCTTGATTGGATCTTTTCTTCCGCCTTAATTTGACTGTGGCCGCTTGTATTTTTTAATTTTCTTTTACATGCGGAAGTTGCTCATATGTCGATACAATAAAAAAAAAGAAAACGGACTGTGCTTGCAATATGTGTGTTAGGAGTGTCGAAAGGCTGGAGAAGTTAGTAAATTTTAGTGTCATGTTCTAGAATACTTGAGACAATCGTCGGTAGTATCTCCAGAATACAAACAACCCTATATGCTGAAAAATGCGGAGAATGCGGTCATACGAAACGCATAGAATAGTGGCTTGTACGAGACGGTGATATGCGGCTAAGTGAGAAGGCTTTCTGGGCCACAGGGCCCCAACTTAGACATATGTGTTGTGTATTTTTAAACTATAATGTTGCATTGGTACCTCCAGTTATTTACGCTGCTTAAGGAAATAAACTATTATTAAGTGTCATCGCTTTACATACAGCCATGAAGAATGTTTTCCGTACCCTCCGCAGACAGATGAAGCAAGCAACTTGAAACCTTGCTACAATTTTCATTTTATGTGCGCAAGCTTTATGCTATTATATTTGATTTACGCCTGAAATTGTTGTTCTGAAAATTAGGTGCTTTCTTTTCCGGTTCTCAATGCGAAATGCCAGCGCAAGTTTGCGTTTGAATATTTTTTTCCTTACGTGATTTAGTAGAAGCAGTAAGCTTTCAAAATGTCGAGGTTCCTTCAAAGGTATGTAAGAAGTATAAGTCGATTCAGGCCGAGGCGCATTAGGCAGCTCTAAGTTTCTTGGTGATCACAGTGGCCAGGTTAGTAAGGTGTGCCACATTTGCTATTGTAATAAACAGAAAAACCTGGGTCAGTTAAACGAGGACCAGCAGACGATTTACCTTTCCCATGAAGGCATCCTGAAAGAGGAACGCATGGCGCTTAACTTTGCTGAAATATCCTTTTTTTCTCGTGAACGGGAATGCCGTTCCCGTCGCAGATGAAACGAAATTGGCTGCAGGCACTCAGCATGCGAACATTTGCCCAATATACGTCGGTCATCGTTTCAAAACCCCGTAATCATCCTTCCAGTTTACCGCAGCAAAGATGAGAAGAAAGGTGCAAACATAGCTGAATCGGACACCTTCATTCAACAAAGCACTGAAAACAAAACACAACAGCTTGTCAAAATCTACACACTCCTTCTTTGCAAGCAACGGCTATAAAATCAGCAAGGGAGCGAGAGACCTTTTAACGCGCGCTGCTGTGTCCCCGACAGATACGGGGCCAAATGAGACGCTCCATCGAGCTCGTGAAATTGGAGTCCTCGCTGGCCAGGGCGAGCTCAAACCGGCGCCGTTCGACGCGCAGCCAGGTGCTATAGCTTGCTGGTGGGGGGGACCGCTGGCACACTCGACTGTCGCCCGACCACGGGAAGGACGCCGAGTCTCCCCAGCCGGCTAAGTGCGCCGCTCATTCTGGCTCCCGTCCTTGTGCCACGCCCCGTGAATGCAACGGCGATCGTTGCTCGCCACCAAAACGTGAGCAGTGCTACGCACCCCTGGCCTGGGTCTTGGTGTTTCATGTCAAGCATAGTAACGTCCCTGTGCACTTTCTAACCCCTTTTTCTGAGTCTCTGGGGGTGGGGAAGGAGCGAAAAGGGGCGCAATAAGAAAGACCAAAGTCCAGAGTCAGGTTGGACATTTTACTAAGTGCAGCTGACACATTTGAACGCATTGTGTCTGTATAAGCTTCAAAGATTCCGTGTGGACTATCAGCAACTTTTTCTGAGGATGGTAGGTTCGTGGTACTTAAGACGACGCATTGCTTCAAGAAGGCGTGGAAGATACTGTACAACAAAACTCCAACTTGGGGCACCTATTTCCTCCAAATTGTAATTCAGTTTTCTCTCTTCTCACTTACATTAGAAAACTGCAGCAGAGGTTGTGGGAGAAAATCGCGTATTCCGCTAGTGAGCGTTTCGACAAAACGGATTTACTACATATCCTCTCGCCTGGGAATTCGTCTCAACAGCAACGAGCGACAAGTTGTCATGTCGCAGCTTTGGTGATTGAAATGAAGCTTTTCATCCGTCCTGATTTTATGTTCGTTCTGCCACGAATCCTCATACCTTCGCTGCTCGCCATCTACATTGGGTGACGCACATACCACGTGAGAATCGCTGCCTCGCCTTTGGTGGGATTTTCTCCGCTCCTCGGCACTTCGCTGCTCCAGCGCGGATGGGAAAAAAATGTCTAGTGGCATGTCAGTCACGAAGTGTCCCGATTTGATTGACGTCGCTTTGAGCTCACCACAGGCGCGTGGTTTTTGAATGGCACGAGGCATGGACTGAAATACGAGTATTTGAGCGACAGCAGCGAGGGTAATCGCGATTTCGAAACTATAAAAACGTATATGGCTATTACTAACGGCTGGCTACAAGCCTCTAATTTCAAGCGGCGGCTGCCTATAGGCGATTTTTAAAAGCTCCCTAATAAAATTTAGTTAATCACTTTACTACAGCTAACAAGATAAACCTAGTTTTGACGTCCAACCAACATTGGTATTAATATGCCGCTAAAAGATTCTCGTTGACTCAGAAACCCTATTATAGAAAATTAGTAGTGGGCTTCCCTGAAACACCTGGTATATTCGACCCGTATCCCTCTATGTAAGCGTGTGGTCCTGCACATCTGCAAATGCATGTATAAAGACAAGAAATGAGTGGCTGCTTGCTTCAAATAGAAATACTGTTCTTGATTTAAAGTTTATGGATGCCTCGGTATGTCTTATACCAGTCGCAAATATGTGGCGCTGTTGAGTGACGCCTGATCACCTGTCAATGTTTCCATTGTGTTGTGTGTCTGAAAGCCTGCATGACCGCCCCATTTTGGATATTCATCCCATATATTTCTTTAATTCATGAGTGTGCTTGCATGACCGTTTGGCCGAAACTGCATGTCCATGATTTGCTAGTATGCATGCATGTATGCATGCATTGATTATTTATCAGTGCTATTTTATGCCGATTGTTAAAAATCTACACTGAAAAAACGTTTCTGCCCTCAAGTTCCTCTTCTAAACGTCTGTAATATTTCTCAGTGATTCCTCGGGTTGACGAGCACTCGCTCTTGATGTGATAATAAAATCTGGAGGTTATGCTCTTTGGGACGCTGAACTACCAAGAAATATACGCAGCTACTGGGCTTCATTGCCAAAAACTACACATGACGAACAGAAAAAGCAGCACAGCGAATGTACAGCAAGACGAGAAAGTAGCACGTGTCAGAACTGCACGGCAAAAAACACAACACTCACAAAGCAGCACTGCCAAGCAACAACACACTGGCAGCACAGTACCGCGAAATTGAAACATAGTGCAGAAAAGCGTAGAGTAAAAACATAACAGCGAAAGCTTAAGGTACGAATGTGTAGTTTATTACCTGTTACGAGGAAAGAAATCAGCAAACACCACCGAGAAAAGGCCACATGACGACGTGATTGGCTTTTCCAACCACAACATCACACTAGGCCTTTATTGCATGGAAGCCTCTGAACGTCACACAGACTGTTGAATTCAGCATTGGAGAAGAACCGAGTCACTACAGAGCAATGTGGGGCTTGAGTGAAACCACATCGGTTTCCTAGCCAGCTGCTTACCCAAGTGCTTCGGAATGTGCTGTATTTGTGGACGTTCTGCATGTGCGTCTTTATGCATGGCAGCGATTTGACTATGCGCGTTGGATTGGATTGAGTTCTCCTAATCCAGATTACCTCACTCGCCTATATAGCCTACGCTCTAGCACTCCAGTTACGGGTTGAGTTATTTTTCGCTTTAGACTTAAAGTACTCTCTAACGTTCCGTAAACATGCATCTCACGCCAAGAAGTCATTCGCCTTAATAGGAAGCACATAGCACAAGTGCCTGCAATTACTGCCCATCCTTCTCCCTCTTCACTTCCGCAGGTACTGTACCTGCTTCGGCGTTCCTACGGCCGCTACCGCCTGCAGCGGGGCTTCTCGAGCCGTAGGAGCCAAAGCATGGCCATGACCCGCATGTCCGTGTCCACGCACGTGTCGTCAGTCGGAGATTCCCTCAATCCCAACAACGGCTCCGTCAAGAAGTACGCCTGCGCCCGCAACGGTGACACCATTCTGGAAGACGAGGTCTGGAACTGACGCCGTCCCCGCGCAGGTGCCCGCGGAGAGCGCCCCAGATGGCCTCGGCGATGCGTGTCTCCCGTTTATTCCTTCGTTAGTATTGGTGCGAGGGAACAGACGCTGTCGCAGGACCATCGCCTGAAGAGAAATGCGGCGCGCCTGCTCGGTTCGGGGTTGCCTGTGCGAAACCAATTGTGAAGACTGCGCCTCGCTCAGAGACATGTGTGAAGCGACACGCTTCGAACTCCATCTGGCTCGTGGTTGTGACGCCCCATCAACAGATCCGGGCGCCCACTGATGCGTCGCTCACTTCCGGACATTTGCAGTGTGTGTCGAAAAATACTATGCGCTTCCTCAGGGATACGTGTGCAAACAGACAAGATGCAAACTGCTCTTCCCTAGTGTCAAGTGATGTTTGTGACAGTGTTTCGTCGCCCGAGAAATCGCCGTACTCACTGATACTCCATGGGAACTTCAGGAGAGAATCAGGAGAAGGTATGTTTGTTTCTTATCAAGTATCGTTACATAGCGAGGCAGAAACGTGTGCGCTTCCTCGGCAAAGTGCAAAGTGAACCTGATGCATTAGCACAGACATACTATTCCTAAAGACAGCTACACATTTTACATTTATTGTCAATACTAGGTAATAAATTATTCAGTCAAAATGACTTGAAGCTTGCTTACCGTTCAGAGTTCGTTCCTTTCACTGAACCCTTCTGTAACATAGTATGTGAAATGTAAACAGAAGTAACAAACAAGCGACGGTAATAAAGGGGCGCGCAATACAAATCAAATGAAATAATTTTTTTTCTCTTCAAAATGAAGGAAGGGGCGCCAGAATAGAAGCTGCACATGAGCAGCTTGACGATGCCCGACCCCCTTGAATACAGTTCAGTAGTATTTATAAATATATACAAAATAGAACACTAAGTGAAGCGTCATGATTTGAGCAGAAATGATGCATATAGGTGGCAATATCAGTGCGTCATACATGTGATGAAAAAGTATGCTGTTATCACAACACAGTGTACATAAAAAACAACATAATTACTACAAAGCTTCGAAGAATCGAAGTCGCCTGAACAATGTAAAGAAACGGAAAGGCATGTCAATCAGATAGATGGATTTAGCTATCCTTACTGCATTTCAATAAACCTAGCTTGAACCCTGTGCGTCTTGTTCCATCTCGTGCAGGTCTCATGGTGCTCAGAGCTCTTTATAAGGAAACGATCTTCGAAGTGATAAAGGGCACAATGCTGGAGCTGCCACGCATTGTCAAATGCACTAGACCGTCGCAGAGTCTAATCAAAACGGTCACCTCGACGCCTTCCACATTGCCGAACGCTGAGCACGTTCGCCAGGCTCTCTTCGTATGATCACCGCCACCCATTTTAAGGATATTAATATAGGCAACAAGGGACTCACCCCCCTTTGGTAAGTGCATGTCGACTGCTTGGGCATTCTATCCAGGAGCACAGGATGTCCATAACGTAGCTGTCACAATGAGTTTAACACAAGTATCTGCTTCAATGCTGGCGACTTTTCAGTAAGCTGTCGCCATACGATCGCGGTAGGTATGAAGAATATCCAAGTAGCCCACAATGTTCTGCTCCAGTGGGTCCCATGTGGGCTGTTAAGTGGGGCAGGCCGCAAATTCTACATTGGCCCTCTATGGGGAATGTACGAGTAAACCCAATTGTAGGCGCAATGCAGAAAAACCTTTGCAAGCCAAAATGGGGCCACTATGACAACGCCGTGATGGGTCTGAAAAAGCTGGAAAACCTGCATCCTACTCTTTGCGAATTGTCTCATTGGTTAACATTAAATATGCACTGGAATGGAGAGCGTATATAATAATTAAAAACGTGTCCCAGTAAGCATTCAAAGTAAGAAGAGCTCACATAGGGAGCAAGCAATCATAGCACCTAATTAAGGTGCGCAAAATTATAGGTCGACTGCCTATATCCCTCCAGCAAGGGGCCTATTTGGCAGCCCGTGTAGGCTGGTCAAAAGGCCTGACGAAGATCCATGACACCAGCCCCTGCAGGCTGCTATTATTGGCCCGACGTTCGATCTACTTCGGGCCGACGTGAGGCCAAGTAGTAAACTACGTGTGTGCTCTCAGCCTGACCCACTCTTGAACAAATGGAGTTCCAACATTGTGTCAACATATTCATTAGTGTAAGCTATATAGGCTGCTCACACTAAAGCTGGGTTTCGACTTCTTATTGGAAGCCGTGTCGGTTTCATCCGGTTTCCGGACGACACCGCACTTGAAAGTTTCAAGTGGGTGGCTTGAAAGGATCGGCCTGACTTAGGAGATATTAGTTGATGAGACATGGGCTGCTTACACTGGCCCGAGGTGGGGCCCATTAGGGGAGCACAGACTGTCCGCTCACCTTAGACCATATATAGTAAACTCAGTGGGCTACCTACATTTGCCGAACATAGGGATGATGAGTCGATTGTGCTCCCTATCCGTGCTACCCGGGTGAGGTTAGAAAAAAAAGAAGACACAAAGACAAAGATTGCCTCAACGGAATAAATAGGTTTCTATACGGAAGCTTTCGAGGAATGTTGTAAAATCATCACCAGGAATAAGAACAGAGCTATCGATGCATTCAGCATCTCACAAGAATAAATGCATTTCTGCTGTTGTTGAATCTCGTGTCAGCGCTGACATGACTGTTTATTTATTTATTTTAATTCAGCGCTTTCGTACTAGCGTTGCAAATGCACTAAGGAAGAACTAAAAAAAACGTTACGAAGCTTGTAAACATGAACAAATAAAAAAACGAAAGTGTTAAAAAGACATTTAGAGGGACTACCAAAGCCTAGTAAGACAGGCTTACAGAAAAGACCACTAGTGCCCTTCCTACGTTTCGGCAACCTGCGATGTTATTTGCTGGTTTATTGCAATTACGGTTTTGTTCGTAAACAAACTTTGAACCGATTTTTGCAAGATCACCTCCTAACTTTCATTCGATACTGGTGAACGTTGCTTTGCTTCTTTGCAGGGCACCTTCACCATTGCAACAGAGAAGCCGCATAGGCATTCTGATGCAGAAAATAGTGACAATCTAAACGAGGGCCCACCGAAAAGCAGCCAGAAAGATGACGTTGGTGCTTCTCAACCAGAATTATACCAGCATGGTGCTCTTCAGTGCTGTGGCCAAGTGCAGGGCTCGACCTATTCCTTTCTGCCGGCCTTGTGGTGGCCACCTTTGTCAAGCCGCCAACGTCTCCTACCACAGAATGAAGAGACACAGCAGCTGCCAAGTAGTAGTTGTGCTGGATAACACAGCAAGGTGAGCGGTATCACGATTTCAGTTCTAAATTTGTGTGCTTCGTGCTGTGAAGTCTAATTTTAAATGTTCAAGACTTCAAGGTCAGAACTTTAACAGTTCGCTCAGCATGTCCAGCATCCTGTAGTGCTGCTCATAGATGCCGATACAGGTTATGGCACAAACTGCTACTTTTCTGCGTGCCTATACTTTTATAATTTTGATTAAGTCAGGCTCCTCTATAAGAGATAAGTTCGCTGCCAGCAAAGTTAACAGCAGGACTGATTGATGCAAGATCTACAAGAAAAAACTTCGCTTAGACTGGAGGAGCAGACGAAAAAATACTACTAGTAGTGTGTGCTGAAACGGTTGCCCAAACGGATGAGCACTGAGTGCCCAAACGGGTGGACAAACAACAAGCAACGTAAATTTGGGCCAGACACTCAATGTGACTGTAATGCGAGAAGTTAGACACACGACTTTTTCAACCAAAAATGAAAGAAACCTCGTCCTGACATGTGGTCGCAGTCAGAAAAATGAGATCGGTCGATCAGCTTTATTGACTGGAATGGGGGACTGTTATTCTGTATAAGGGCTTGACGTGTGAGTAAATGAGCAGGCGTTCCATTTTAACAGATGTGAATATGCAGATTATAGCATGGGAGTGTTTTCCAAATTAATGGTCTGGTCAAGTGCGCTAGTGTTGTAAATGCACTCATAAAGTTGGAAATCAGCATGACAGATTATTTACAAGCAATTAATTCAGTGTCAAGTTTGGTTTGCGTCCCTGCAAGCCGTGCGCGAATCCCGCGTGACGTCACATTCTACGCGCGGCGGTGTAATCGACCACACTGGCTCGAAAATCTTGAATTACTCGCTTGCTGACACTGCTGTACGTTCATATGGTTTAACAACGGGTATATGCATATATGCTTCACGTGTATCTCAGAATAAATCTAGCCAAACAGAGTTGAAAGTCGCTCCTCGAATGGTTGCACTTGTATTAATTGTGGCTTGCTTTTTCTATGCAACCGGCAACAATAAATTTACACTGCTTCCATCTCATTTTTTATTCATGCAGGAATAACTACTGACTTCGCCGACTGTTGAAGTGATGCTGCACCTTTTTACGGATACTGCAAAAGAGAAAGCATTGGAAAGAAGCAGCTTGTAGCGAATATTGTGATCGGACCCATATTTTTTGTGTGCACGTACTTAACGCTTGCGCCCTCCTAACCTACATATACGCGCCAAAGAGCGGTGGTTTCATGCGTTATTTATTGTTGCTCATCATTTCGCTGCTACATCTTCAACGTAACATTAAATATCAAATTCTTGAACCTGCCTTTGTGCGCTTTTTTTTTAAAGGTGAGTTGGGATTAATTCCTACACTCGTGTTTTAAGCAGGTTTTCTCTCGGTGCTTTTTTTTTCAGAGGTGATCGAAGTAAATGCATGTAATATTGTGTTTTAAATTTAGAACAATGCAGAGAAAACTCTTGTTGAAAAAAGTGGTATTTCAATAAGGCGGGCCCCAAATTTTTCGATGCCAGTCGTAATTCCGAGAGCAGGCATTATGTTTCACGTATTTTCATGTTCAAGATGGCTTGTTACGGAGAAGTGTTAATCCAGCTTCACCGATCTATTTGTTAAGGGAAACTAGGGGCTGATCTCTTTCGCGTTTCAGTTAAGTCTTGAAACAATTTCATCGGTTA
>JARKHS020012309.1:32500-52397 GCA_030143305.2 Amblyomma americanum
TACAAGTTTCGGCGGCTTCCCCATGGTGCGAATTTCGAATTGTGGCACCAGCCTCGTTCTCCATTTTGTTTCTCAAGGATGTGTGGGACACCGAAACTTCTTGGAATCTATATAGTACAGGCGTCCTCTGGGTCTCGTTCTCCGTATACCAAACCCGAGACCAATCTACTTCGCCTCGAAGGGTGAACCAGTTGGCACATCGTCCGTTCCAAAGACGCATGAAATGCTAAGCTCGTACGATGCGAAAAAAAAGCGAACGGAAAAAAGACAATTCTACCCAGATTCTGGTCTTCTGTTTTGTACCTTCTGATAGTATTTTTCTAATGCAATAGCAATACTAGTCCGATTACGAGAAGAACTGGCGGCGTGTATTAGTGTGTGTAGTCGCAGATGATGCAGAAAATACCAGCAATGCCAAGAAAAATAGGGCAATGTCATCAAGCGGCCGTAGGACGCACACAGCGTGTGCTATCTCTACCGTTTACAGATAATCATGTGCAAGTCGTCGTGTGTGTCTATATATATATATATATATATATATATATATATATATATATAAAGGAAGCCAACAGTCACCGAAACCAAGGTGCATAGGGGAATGTTTTCAATTTTTTTTAATTTGTAGTGCCAATCAATCGGTTTTTAAAGAAGATTACTTATAAAGCAGCAGAAAAAACAACCATGCCGCCGGTGGAATCCGAACCCACGACCTCCGAATATCGCGTCCGGTGCTCTTACCAACTGAGCTACAGCGACGGCTGTCCGATCTGCTGCTATCGTGGGTATTTATGTTTACTGGGTGTAAGCGAACCTTAATATGTTTGTCAAACGAGCCCCTCATTTCCTTTACCTTGTCTGCTTGCCTTCTATATATATATAAGGCAAAGGAAGTGAGGGGCTCGTTTGACAAACATATAAAGCAAGCCAGCAGTCACCGAAACCAAGGTGCATGGGGGAATCTCTTTTTAATTTGTAGTGCTGATCAATGAGACCATAATACTTCGATTAATCTGTCGCTTAAAGAAAATTACTTTTAAGCAGCAGAAAAACAACCACGCCGCCGATGAAATCCGAACCCACGACCTCCGAATATCACGTTCGGTGCTCTGCCGGAGGTCGTTAGTACGAATCCCACCGGTGGCATGGTTGTTTTTGCTGCTTTATAAGTAGTTTTCTTTAGGCGACACATTAAGCAACGTATTATTCTCGCATCATTGATCAGCACTATAAAATAAAAAGGGATATTCCCCTATGCACCTTTGTTTCGGTGACTGCTGGCTTTCTTCACACACACCCACATACATACATACATACATACATACATACATACATACATACATACATACATACATACATACATACATACATACATACATACATACACACATACATACATACATACATACATACATACATACATACATACATACATACATACATACATACATACATACATACATACATACATACATACATACATACATACATACATACATACATACATACATACATACATACATACATACATACATACATACATACATACATACATACATACATACATACATACATACATACATACATACATACATACATACATACATACATACATACATACATACATACATACATACATACATACATACATACATACATACATACATACATACATACATACATACATACATACATACATACATACATACATACATACATACATACATACATACATACATACATATGAAGCAAGCCAACAGTCACCGCTGGTCTACAGCCGCTGCTGGACTACACGCGGATCTGCGGTTGCCCGGTCATCGCTGCACTACTCCGCACCGGCCTTCGTGTACCCGGCCTTCGTGGCGCCGGCCGCAAGCGGCGCAAAGAATACGACGATACAGCCACGCCCCCCATCCAGCACCTATAAAGCCAGCATCGAGTCGCCGAGTCGCGCATTCGGCAGCAGTGACAGTGACGCTGAGGGCAATACCTTACTCGTGTTCACTGCATCTTGCAGGTTAGTCCACAGTTCTTTTAAGTACGCATTATTTCTCTTGGGATTTCTGCACAGCTGTCACTGCTGCCTTTAACTGTTGCCTTTAGCTTTAACTGTTGCCTTTAGCTGTTTTACGCATGTTTGCAAAAAGTGTGGAAAGTGTATTCCTAAAAATATGATTAAAGAAGTGGCAAAACTACTGAGCGATTTCAAAGAAGAAATGAAACTGGAATGGAAAGCTCTAAGGGATGCACTAGAGCGAAACATCAGACAAGAGGAAAGGGGACTGCGTACAGAACTAGAGGAGATAAAAGTGAGCATGAATGAGATGAGTAAGACACTTGATGATGATAACGGACGCCTAGAGACTACTCTAAAAGAAAACAATAGTGTTAAGAAAGAAAACGAATGCCTTCGACAGAAGGTTTTCTCGCTTGGAAAGGACCTGGCTGAATGCCAGATAAACTTGGTGAAATCAGAACAGTACTCCAGAAATCGAAATCTGGAAATCAAAGGAATCAAACAAAAACCCAATTAAAATCTTGCCGAGCTGCTCAGAAAGATTGGTGACGTCATTGGCGAAGCTATATCTAACGACGACGTAGACGTGTGCCACAGAGTGCAAACAAAAGAGAAAGACAAGGCAAACATCATCGTGCAGTTTCAACGTCGTGAGAAGCGAGACAAGGTCCTTGAGAAGTCGCGAAAGAAAAGACTAACCACTGAGACGCTAGGACTCTCAAGTGAAGATGAAAACGTTTCTCCAGTGTACATTAATGAGCACTTGTGCCCGACATTGCAAAAATTGCTTGGGATGGCTAGTGCGCGCAAGCGTGAGCACAACTGGAAATTTGTCTGGACCCGAAACGGCAGCATTTTTGCGCGCCGCACTGAGACGTCACCGATTGTACGAATTCTTCGCGAAAGTGACATCGGCAAGATCTGTGCCGATACATCGCCTAAAGTATAAGTGGCTGATATCATGGATTGTATTCTCCCGGAAGATATAAAGGATCTCGTTGGGGTTAACCTAGCGAATTGCATCAAATTGTTCCACTTAAATACCAGATCTGTTTCGTCAAAACACGATGATATAGGTGTATTGCTAGAATCATGCGGCTTCAAGTTTGATGTCATTATGTTCAGCGAAACATGGTACACAAACTATTCTGATTTTCTAATCTTGCCTGGTTATCAACATCACTAATTAAATCGCCAAGGCCTACGAGGAGGGGCCATCGCAATACAGACAGTGTTCAAGGACAGCGAAAAGGTAGAAGAATTCTCAGTTAAAATGTAAATTTCGAGGTCCTCTGCATAAGAACGGGCAGGAATTTGTTTGCTGTAGTATACTGTCCACCTAGTGGTAACGTATCTGCGTTTTTCGAATTCCTTGATTGTCTTTTATCATATGCAAATGACAACAGATATGAGCTAACCTGTGGAGGTGATTTTAATGTGGACGTATCTAAAAATTCAACCGCAGCGGCACAATTTATATCCGTCCTTGAATGCAATAATTTTCGCAAGGTAATTACATCGCCAACGCGTATCACTGCATCTACATCTTCACTGCTGGACATGTTCCTTACGAACGCGTCGTCAGAATTCATACTATCGGGAGCATTATGTGCGGACATAAGCGACCACATGCCTATAGTTTTGTTTATAAAGCACCGTAGCGTTCGTAAGCCCAAAGAAGCAGATGTAATCGCATATCCTGATATCTCGCCCGCCACATTAGAAAGTTTCAGACAGAAACTGCTTCGGATTGATTGGAGCGATATCTTTCAGCTAACAGACGCTGATGATTCCTATAACAAATTCCTGAGCATTTTTCGGAAACTTTACTTTGAATCCTTTCCGTTAAAGATACACCATCAAACAAAACGAGCACGCAGGCCATGGATCACAAAATACCTTCTTAAGCCAATTAAAAACAAAAATAAACTTTATCAATGCTTTATCCTATCTAGAAACATCAGTAAATGGATAGAATATAAAGCTTTTCGAAATAAAGTAAATAAAGAAAAGAAAAAAACAAAAATGACTATTACTTGAGGAAACCTGTCTACAAAGAAGCGATATCTTGTGGAAAAGGATAAACAGTGTGTTAAACAGGAAAGATGAATGCAGCCGCATTGAAAGCCTGACAATAAACGACACGCTTCTCAAAGAGAAAGAGCTCGCAGACCACTTTAATAGCTTTTTTACTGATATAGGAGTCGGGAGTAACGATTATGACGGCCCCACAATTATCCAAATGAATTTAAATACATTATTCTTGAAACCCACTTGTACCTCAGAAGTAAAAATTCTTATCAAGAGCCTCAAAAACAGCCGCAGTAAAGATGTAGATGGCATCGAAATCAGACCAGTTAAACATGTAGTGGACCTTATTGCAGCTGTATTAGCTCATATTTTCAACACTACATTGTCAACAGGCGTTTTTCCCCAGAGCATGAAGGACACGAAAGTGACAATTATACACAAAGGAGGAGATAGGAACAACATGAGTAATTATCGTCCAGTCTCTATACTGCCAATTTTTTCTAACGGCCTTGAAAAAGTAATTAAGGTCCGAGTGGATACTTTCTCTCGCAATTATAATTTGATAACAGATAGTCAGCATGGTTTCAGACAAAATCGCTCTACAGAAACCGCCTTAATAATTCAGAAAGACATAATACTAGATAGCTCTGAAAAAAAAATAATGACGCTTGGTATTTACCTAGACTTAATTCAGTAAAGCTTTTGACCGCGTTAACCAAGACTTATTGCTCACCAAATTAGAAAGATATGGTATCCGAGGACTATCGCTCCAGCTTCTAAAACCTTACCTTCACTCACGAACCCAATTTGTAGAAATTAACAAACATAAATCAAGCCCTCGACAAATAAAAACTGGCGTTCCACAAGGCAGTATCCTAGGTCCCATATTGTTTTTGTACTACGTAAATGATGTTGTTCAAACAATCCCAAGATGTCAATTTGTAATCTACGCCGATGACTATACTGTGTATGCTGCAGACCGAGATTTATCATGTATGCTTCGTGAAGCAAGCTCCGTTTGCAATACGCTTCAAGAATGGTCGCAAAGAAACAACCTGCTTATCAACGAGGAAAAACAAAATGCGTCCTTTTCAGGGCTCGAGGTGCTTGCGTCAAGATGACGAATACTATCAGATTAGGACCATTTAGTATATCGTGCGATAAAAGTGTAAAAACACTTGGGGTGACTTTCTCAGATGACATGTCTTGGAACGAACATGTCAAAATTCTTTGCGGGAAAGTGCAAAAAGCTACCGGTATTTAAATAGGTGCCGTCACTTGTTTCCAACTGGCGTAAAAAAACTTCTTTATAATTCATTAATCCATTCGCAGCTTGAATATTGCTCACTGATTTGGGGAAACACGACATTAAAGAATATACATAGCTTAATTCTATTGCAGAAGAAAGCAATACGAGCAATTGAGAATGTTCCTTATTTGGAACACACTCAACCACTTTTCCTCAAAAACAATATATTAAAAGCTACTGACATATATAGCTTCAAGTTAATTAGATGCTACAAGCGAGCAATTAAGGGTAAACTTGAGACATTCCTAACACAGGCAAACTTAGAGAGCACACACAGCGTCTATCCCTATCGTCATCAGGTACCTTGGAACATTCCTTTTTCGCGTACATGCTATGGCCAACAAAGAATTGCGCACACGCTGCCAAGCATTCTTAGCCGCTTCCACTCGGAAGGCGTGGGTGTGGAAAGGCTTAAAAATAACCGCATTTCACTGATATTATCATGTCATAGTGATCATTTGTGATGTCAAGAGAAATAATCAATGTGGATAAGTTTTCATTTCATTGAAATTATTAGTGTTTTCTCATAACACAGATGCGTTTAGCATGTATGTCTTTCTTCCATGTATATTTGTCCGAATCTTTCATTTTTTATATTTTTTCTCTGTAAAAAATAAAACAAAAATGATTGTCCTTTGCCTGGTGCCTTTGTAAACTTCTAGGCTTTGAAACCTGCAGTCTTGTATGCAGTATTTATTCTTTTTTTTCTGTAATCTTGTAACGCGATATATGCAAGCTGTTACTGTTGCCTTTGCCTTTGGGGGATGGAGCGCTGTCAAGCTGTGTTAAAAACAACTTTTTCTCCACCCTCCCTTTTCACTTTTTGTGTGGAATAAGTATATGTTCAATTTCAAAATTCAAATTCAAACCAAGGTGCCTTTATTATATATATATATATATATATATAGACTCTACTACTGACTTCAATGCTGTGCCAGTTTTCCTGACTATATTCGTGCCGAAATTGTGAGTAACCGTTTGCCGCACGTTGTACAGGTAGTGTCACACGATTTATCGTTGCATGCACATTAAATGTGCTAGTAATGTTGGAGGCCGGCTTGCGACAGCGATTCAAAATGACTACATATGCACCTTCAATTGTATGACTCTTTGCCTCTTCCCTTAAGCCGCGGCAGAGGTGTACACCGAGATGTGAGAGGATTACTGCGCCAGTTGCTGTTTTCAACAACCAACTTTCGTATCAAAATTGCGATGCAGCCACTCGTCGTAAGATGTTCTGGGTGGTGTCTTACGCGCGCGTGTGTGTATAGGCGGTGTCACTATTTCGCGCCACAGAAAACGCTGCAGACAGTGGAGCGCACTACCCGCGGCGAACTATTTTGTCTTTGCAGACTTCACTGCGGCCGGTTATGTGTGTACTGGCGCGATTAACAGTGAACCATGAACGTCCACATTTTTGTCATCGGCACCAATCGAAGTCAAACGTGGTCGTCCGCGCAAATACGGAAGTGCCGAAGAAGCACGACAGTGTGTGTAATACTTTCGCATTCCCACATGTGAGCAATCTGATGTGTCGCTGCCGAATTTTTTACTCGCTGTTTAACTCAGTATTTAATTAGGACATCTATCTAACCCGAGAAATCTTTTTCAAGAAAGAGGCATTGCTTTGGTCTCGATTGCTACCATACATTGAGGGAACCACTTGGGATCGCCAGTGTCAGGTCAATGCCTCCTAGAAAGGAAAGGCCCCCGCATCTCTCGTATGACGTCATGCATCTTGCCTGGTTGATAAAATTAATAGTTAACTTTTTTGCTACTGTACAGTTAACAATGCAATTATTTGGCTTTACAAACACAATGGAGTGGCGTTCAGTAAAAAATATTCCAACAGGTTCGTGTACGAAGTGATATCACTGATTTGATTGAAACAAAGGGTATTTCGCAAACGTGGTAGCATGCTTTCAAGTGTCTGACAGCCGTATATTGTTCTGTATATTTTCATATGCCATTGATCAACGTTTCTCTAGCTGTGCACTTTGTAGCTTTACTCACGGTTTTTTTGTTTATGGGTGTTAGACATCCCAAAGTGACTTAAGCTATGAGGGACGATTATAGAAGGGCTCCGGAAATTTCTACCACCTGGTGTAGTTTAACGTGCACTGACATCGCACAGTACACGGACCTCTAGAATTTCGCCTCCGTCAAAATTCGGCCGCCGCGGCCGGGATCGAACCCGCGTTTTTCGGGTCAGTCCCATAACCACTCAGCCAACTCAGTGTTATATGTGTGTTCTAAGATAATGCTGTTGTGTGGTCAACCGGGCAAGGTTTTTTCTTTCTTGGAGGCACTGGTCAGACGCCGTTGTTGCAGCGTCTCTTTGTGCAGACGCCGTTCGGCCCCTAGACGGTTGCAGTTTACACAGTGCCAGCTCACCAGCGTCCTTGTAGCGCGATCATCTTATCTCTGTGTTATGTATTTAGCTGCATACCTTCATTATTGAAGCGCTGAGTTTAGACAAAGCTATGAGGAGCGAAAAGAGACAACACCTGGACGTACCGCCTAAGCTCTGTGCTTTCAAACATCGAAAAGATGCAATACCAACTATCCTGTGTTCTTGCACTGCTGGTATATTGTTGCTCCGGCCGTCTGCTTACACAGACACCCTATCTGCGCAAGAAAGCTTCTTTCGAATGCGACAATATCCTCAGGCATATTGGTTGGAACAGCGCAACCGGACGAAAGACAAACAGAAAAGGTAAACAAATCAGACGACCGCTGGCTGGCAACTACATATTTTTGTCCAGAAATCCACATATTTATAGCCGATAGTAAAAAAAAAACCAAAAAACAACTCGCGCGTACATGCTCAGAGTAGAATTTAAAAACCAAATAATTTGTGTATGGCACACCCTTTGCAACAAAAACACCAAAAAAAGTAACAACTTATCATGTATGTTCAAAGAAATCAACTTCTTTGCTGACTAACAGACAGGGTGGCTAACACACTCTGTTTTTCTTTTCCTAATAGAATAAGCCTCCATTAACTCCCGCGTTGTCGGATTTCTGTGACGAAATTAACTTCTTCTTTTGGCGGCTAATTCCCCACGGCCCTCCTTTAGGCGGGAATAGTTTGTTTCGGAGAGGGACCTAAGGTGTTCCTTAAGCCTGTCTAGTTGGTCCTGTATAATTCTTTTTTTTCATAATAGCTCTCATACACCGTTGAACACGTGCATTCCACACATCTTGATCTGTGCGTTACAGGATAGTGAAAAGCTGTTATCGCGGCTCTTCCTCATCATTCGGCACAGTTCCCCCTCCCCCTCCAACTTATGTGGCGCTGAAAACACCACGTTCACCACATGATTGCTGTGATTCTTTTCACCAAATTTTTATACGCGCGCAAAAAAATATCTCTAGATAAAACGGTTTAGTTTCTTCTCCACTCTGCCTTGTAGTCATTCCTTGCAGTTTGCTACGAGGCAGAGGTTGAATGTGAACGTTGTTGAATTTGAATTTTCTTTACATTAATCAAGGTTCTGAGATTTGCATAAATTGGAGCGGAGACTATCAGTTGACACTGAGAATTTGTGTTCGGAGGGTGGGCCGTATTAAACTACGAACGCATCTGTACTGTCAGTCAACAGTATTTTTACACTGCATGCAAGATGCTACAGTTCGGACATGTGACATTGATGTTTGCATGCTGTATCTCTAAGCAGAACCGCTCAAAGTTTAGGTTAGCAGAACATGTTATGGTAATAACGGGTACTTATGTTCCCAATTAACCGTGGAAGCGTCGAGTGCAATGACAGTCATCCGTCATGTGAAAATCGCAAAATATTAATGAGCGCGAAGAACAGGAGTAGCTGAAAAACAAATTTCTATTAGCTCAAAACTAGCGAGGGCAGAACCTTGAATCCTTGCATAATCCACGAGGCTTGTACTCGGCTACTGGCTTTTATTGGCAGCTGCAAAGCACACGACAACCAAGGCTTGCTAGACCACGTAACGTGAGAGGAGCCCACATTGGGTGCCTATCCACAACAGTACCTTGACACCAGCCAAGATAAGTAGTGGTGTCATTCTGTCGAAGGTGTACCAAAGACAAGCTCACACTGAAAAATGTCCTATAAATAAACTTATTGCAGTACAAACCACTTGTTCCACACAAAGGCAAGCATCACACTGCGTAGAATCTTCTATATCAATAGAAGACTGAGGCCCCCCCGTCAGCATCGAAAGTATAAAGTTGTGTGCAAATATTGTGGGGAAAGAAGAAAAGGCATGGGGTCGTCGTTCATACGGCTTCTGCGTACCGTAGGAAGACTGGCGTGTGCAGCAAACATCTGCGCCAAAGATCAACTCAGCTGTCATTTTGAAATGAAACATAACATGAACAACAGCGACGGGTACCTGCATCTTGAAACATGGGAAAACACCTTGGCGCAAATAAATTCACATTCACAAAAGAGACGAGGAGACAACGGACAGGCGACAATTCCGTCCCGCATGCTGCGGTACTGGCTTCTGTTCTCTCGCGTGTTGAAGGTACGGGTGAAATGGCCTTCCGGGATGCTGCCGGTATGTCCGTGAAAAATTTTTCTGAATTTATAGGTGGCGCTGCGAGCATCCGAGGCGAGCGGACGTGTGTCACATGCGCTCCGCAGTTTTCAGGCCCTGTGACCCGGCTAATTCGACTGGACTACCAAAACTTTGGTTGGAATCGACGCAGCAAGTAACGAGGACCACGAGGACCCAAATTTCAAGCCGGTGGGGCTGATTTTTCGGATTTTATCGGATTTGGAATTTTCCGAGTGGCGGACCCTACGCTAAGCCTAACGAGGCCTAGTACGACTACGGGACCCCGCGGCCTCCTCGGTCTCGGCCCGAGGCGAGAAGACCCGGAATGATGTCCCGACCGAACATCCTCAACTACGACCGACCCACGGTGGGAGGACCGACGAGATTTTCGGCAGAATCTCAGATGGAAGAAGACATCGAGACGACTCCCGTGCAGCAGCAGCGGCAAGTCCCGGGCGGACCGGAGGCAGCGGCGATGGCGACGGGGAACCAAACCCTCGAAAGCAGGACCCCAACGCAAATTTCACAAGTAAGAACCGACACCAACGCAGATTGGGAGATTGCCATGTCGAGACGGCAAAAAAAGCGCCAACAACGCTGCGAGCGGCAAGTTTTGGAGGGAAATTCCGGAAATCCGGCGGGAAAACCCGGGAATCCCCCCGGGGAATCCCCGAAGCGAGAGGAAGCGCCACCTAGGCGGAGACTTCCGCCGCTGCCGAGAGAAGACCTCAAAATAGTCCTGCGACCGAGGGTACTCGCAGTCAACGATCTGCAGACGCACCAAGTGGCGCGGGCGGTGGTCATGGCCACCGGGCACGGATGCAAGGTGGAAGACTTGATCATCCGACTACGCAACGGCTCGAACATCATCATCGTGAGCACGAGTAACGAAGAAGCGGCCCAGAAGATCAGAAGCATAACGCAGTTGAACTTTGGAGGCAAGGACTACGCCATTAGTGCCCACGTGGCGGCACCGGAAGGCACGCTGCGTGGCGTTATCCACGGCGTGGACCAAGGAACCTCGCCGGAAGAACTCAAGACCAACCTCAGAACCCGCACGCAAGGAGTAAAGATCCTGGCGGCCCGCATGCTGGGCAACTCTAGCACGGCCGTCATAACCTTCGACGGACCTACGCTCCCGAAGCAAGTATTGTATTACGGCGGGGAGATGTGGTGTTACTAGTACCGGCCCACGAGGCAAGTGTGCTACGCCTGCGGCCAACAGGGGCACCGAATGGACGTCTGCCCGTTCCCGGAATCCAGAACCTGCCGAAACCCGGAGGACATGCACCAGTGCACGCCAAAATGCCTGCTGTGTGGCGGAGACCACGCGGTGGGCACCAAGGACTGCAAACAACGCCTCAAGCCGGCGAGCGAGCTGAGATGGGGCCCCAAACAACAGCAGCGACGCGGACGCAGCCGCAGCCGCGGAAGACGGCCGCGATGGTTCCGGAACGAGAGCCAGGTCACGAACGAGTCGCGGAGCCGCAGCCGAAGCCGGAGCCGGGGACCACAAGGCCGGGACGAGTCCTTCCCGCCCCTCGGCAAGCCGGGCCAGAAGAAACAGCAAAAGAAGAGCGGCGGCACTAAGGTGAGCTGGAGAGACGGCCCTCCCAAATCGCTTTATGTTCCGCACTCAAACACAAACACACAAGACAACCAATTTAGGGAAGAGATTAAGAACCTTAAGCGCGAGCTCGAGCAGAGCCGTAGAGAGTCGAACGAGCTGAGAAGACAGCTCAATGAGCTCATTAGAGAGAAACAGGAGGTGAGAACAGGGCGCTCACCACGTAGAACACCAACCCCTCCCCCTATGGAGACGCAACAAAGCAACAATGAGGGAAACCTCGACAGCAAAATAGAAAATTTCATGGCTCAAATAATGGAGCAAATGAACCAAATGAAAAACGAAATTCAACAAACTCAACAAAAGTTTGCCTTACAGGAGCAAAGCTTTAGAAATTACGTAAAAAATCAAAACACCCAAAGAGTCAATGACGCTAGAGACAGACTATTTAACGAACGAAGGTTCGGCACAGAAACCCAGAGTACAACCAACTTTAACCAATCATGGCAGAACACAAACAACAGCAATTAGAAATTTGGCAGTGGAACTGCACGGGGTACAAACGCAAGCAAGGCCTCCTCCAGCAATTTATCCACACCCAAGCAACCCCACCAGACGTAATCATCCTGCAGGAAACTAACAACACCCCCGCACTAAGGGGCTATACATGTCAGGAAAACGGCCGTACGGCAACGCTCATAAGCAACAAAGTAGTAGCCATAGTGCACGACGAAATTAAAGATACCCAGATAGAACACGTAATTACGGAAATAATACCCAAAAAGAAAAGGAAAGCCAACAGCACCTTTATCGTAAACCTATACAGCCCGCCCAGCCAGACCAAAGGGGACTTTATCAGACTCTTTGCGGAGGCGAAAAAGAAGGCGGGACAAAACGCACTGGTAATTGCGGGCGATTTTAACGCTAAAAGCCCAAAATGGGGCTACCCCAAAGAGGACAAAAAAGGGCGCGGCATATGCACGGCGGCAGAAAGCGTGGGCTGTGAACTTCTAACCGACGAAAATCAACCGACCAGACAGGGAAACAGCGTGAGTCCAGACACGTGTCCCGACCTAAGCTTCGTAAGGGGTGCCAAGAACGCAGAGTGGGAGAACCTGCTCGAGAACCTGGCAGCGATCACTACATTCTAAGAATCAGCCTTACGGCGGAACAAGTCAGGAGGAAGATTGGCACGGCTCGGCTAACAGATTGGGACGCCTTTAGAGCGCACTGCAAGCAGCTCGAAGGAGGAACCATCGAATCGGCGGAGAACTGGAGCCAACAACTAAGACAAATCCAGGACCTCTACACCAAAGAGTGTTAGAACAGAACAGACACCCGAGGTGGACAAGCGGCTACTAAGGCTATGGGAGGCAAGACGCGGACTCACCAAGCGGTGGAAGAGACAAAAACTCAATAGAAAACTCAAAAAGAAAATTGCGGACATTACCAGGCAGGCGGAGGAGTACGCGAACCAGCTGGCAAGATAGGGATGGCAACAGTTTAGCAACTCGCTGAACGGCACCCTCAGCACGGCTAGGACGTGGCAGATCCTCAAGGCCCTCTTGGATCCGAGCAAAAACAAATCGGAAAGCAGCAAAGCGAGACAGCGGCTAACCCACCAATACCAAGGAACAGACGAGCAACTACTAGAGGAAGTCAAGGTCAAATGCTACGGCAAAGACCAAGTCGAAAGTTATAAAGAAGAATACCGCGGAGAAGACAACCCCACGATGGACAGACCCATCACGAGAGAAGAAGTGATGGAAGCGGTCGCGTCGGCAACAAAAAACACAGCGGCAGGAGCAGACAAGATCCGAAACTCCTTAATTCCCAACCTCAACGACGAGGCAATAGACCAACTGACCAAATATCTAAACACGCTATGGCAGGAAGGAAGAGTCCCGGCGGAATGGAAACACGCCGTCGTCGTGATGATCCCGAAACCAGGCAAGAAACTACAGATAGAGAACCTCAGGCCGATATCACTCACGTCGTGCCTGGGGAAGCTCTATGAGAAAATAATAACCAGAAGAATCCAAAATCATCTAGAAAAGGAGCAACTGTACCCGGACAGCATGTTTGGCTTCAGAGCCAACCTATCCACGCAAGACGTGCTACTCCAACTCAAGGAAGACGTGCTCGAAACGATGCCGAAAGCGGGCGAGAACGTGGTCATGTCCATCGACATAAAGGGGGCCTTTGACAAGTGGCCATCATGGAGGGCCTGAACAACGCCAACTGCGGAAAGAGAACCCACGACTACGTCAGGGACTTTCTCAGCAACAGAACGGCAACGGTAGGGCTAGGCGAGCTAAGAAGCGACGTCTTCCACACCCCGCGTAAAGACACACCTCAAGGCTCGGTCATCTCGCCCGTCCTCTTCAACGTGGCAATGATTGGACTAGCAAACAAACTAAAGAAGATCGAGGGAATTCAGCACGCGATGTATGCCGACGACATCACGGTCTGGACCACCCGGGTATCCCTAGGCGAAAAACAAGAAAGGCTGCAAGAAGCTGCCACCTGCGTGGAAAATTACACAAAGGAAAGAGGACTGCGGTGCTCGACAGAGAAATCGGAGCTCCTCAGAATCGGCAGCATCCCACCCAAGCAACCCTGGAAGTCACCCTCGAGGGTCAACTCATACCCGAAAAGAACATGATAAGAATCTTGGGCATGTGGCTACAAGGCAGCCGCAAATGCAGTCACACCATTAGCCTGCTAAGCAAAGCGGCAGAGCAGGTGGGCCGCATGATCAACCGCGTCTCTCAAAAGAGATACGGCATGGGAGAGGAAGACACCCTCAAGCTAGTAAACAGCCTCATTGTCAGCCGAGTTACGTACTCCCTGCCGTACCACGCAACCACCAAGGCGGAAAGAGAACAAGCCGACACCATCCTGAGGAAGGCTTACAAGACGGCTCTCCACTTACCCAGAAACACGTCAACCTAGAAACTGCTACAATTAGGCATCAGTAACACTTTCGACGAACTCGCGGAAGCGCTGCTGGGAGCACAAAAAGTCAGACTAAGAGGCACTCCTGCGGGACGGGCGCTCCTGAAACGGCTGGGTCGGGACACTCGCGGACTGACAGACCGATACGCGGGGATGCCGGACCACCTTAGAGAAACCTTTAACGTTAAGCCCATACCGAGAAATATGGACCCTAACCTTCACGCAAACCGACGCAAGGCTAGGGCGGAGTACGTAGAGAAAACGCTAGCCTCGGAAGAAAACACAGTATACACGGACGCTGCCGTCTACCCGTGCGGGTCAGAACACGCAGCCGCACTGGTAGTCGTAGACAGCAAAGGAAGAATGCTAACGAGCGCCGCAGCAAAAGTCGCGGGCGCAGCGGAGGCCGAGGAAATTGCCGTCGCGCTGGCGGCAGCAGAAGGCTACAGAACCGGTCGCCCACTCAACATACTAACAGATTCGAAAGAAACGTGCAAAAACTATACAAAGGGCAGAGTCAGCAAAACGGCCCTTAGGATACTCGGCGGGGTAGCCCCTGCAGGGTTGGAAAAACTCAGACATAATTTAATTTGGATCCCAGGCCACGCGGGAATAGAGGGGAACGAAAGGGCAGACAGCTTAGCTCGAGGGGAAGCAATCCGAGCCGGGCAGTCACACGCCCCGGGTCTTCACCTTCAAGCCTGCGATGGGGATACACAGAACTTTTAAACCTATGCAAAGGCGTCAGGATTAGATATCCGCCACCACACAAAGCTCTGACAAAGGAGGAGGCCACTGCTTGGCGTAGATTGCAAACGAACTCCTTCCCCAATTTATATATACTAAGCAAAATGTACCCATCGCAATACAGGGACACCTGCCCGTGGTGCGGAGCCATACCCACACTCTACCACATCACTTGGGAATGCGAACGTAACGAGGCATTTCACAAACACAAACACCCGAGTGCGGAGCAATGGGAGAGCCGTCTCATCAGCAGCGAGCTCACGGCCCAGAGGGCCTTTATAGAGCACGCGAGCGGTGCAGCACGACTCAGCGGAGCCTTGGAATAGGGGCCCACCCTTGCTGAAAGAAGACTCTAGTCGCCGGCGCAAGCACGAAGACGACGCAGCCTTCGATCCGCGAGTCCCTTTGGAAATCAATAAATGTTTTCACTCACTCTGAATTTATTGGAGCAATATCGTAAGGTCACTTTTTATCGTTTTTAATCAGCAGCCCTACTTATACAGAGAAAAGATATATGCATTGGTTCCTGTGTCGCACCTATTTTATGTAAAGCTTTTTTAGCTGCTTTGAACAAGGAACTTAAACAGTTGTTTTTAGGACGACCTGTTTATAAAATTTTTGGATATGTTGACGATTTTATTATCCCTTTATTCACTGGCTTTGACAATTATTTTGAAAGTAATGTGTCCAGGATTTTAAGTGTTTCTAACCTCAAAGTTCGTGGCCTAGTTTTTACGCAGGAGCTCCCAAGTGAAAGAAAACTGCAATTTTAAGACCTAAGCTTAGCGTTCCGGGAGCGCCATTTATGCTGGGGTTACATTCCCCGTACTAGCAAGGAACTGCTGCCCTTCAATACGACGCATTCAAAAATGCTGAAGCGCGCCATCGCCTATTTAAGCAATTTAGTCCTCGCTTTCAAATTCCTGTCCGCACCAAATGCACTATAGCCTAGAAAATCAGATTTATCGCCTTCTGCATGCTGGCTTCCTCTTGGTGGTGTTGACTGCCGTCGCTGAAACCATCCTCAAAAAAAAAAAAAACGCTGCACCTGTCCAAAGAATTCTGAAGGGGGCCCTGCGGTAAAACCTGAAGTTATGCCTTATGTGCACAAAGTGTCCCACAATATGAAGAAGGTGGCTAACAGACACAAGGTGCCGCTGGTTGTTTCAGTCCCAAACAAGTTGAACAAACTTGTATCGCGAATTTGTTTTGCACTGAGCGCCCTGGGTGAAGTATAAAGCATCAACGTACCTTCATCCTGTGTATGGATGGAGTGGTGTACGATGTACTCCTGACCTGCTGGATGTCCTATATAGGGCAAACGGGGAGATGCATCGACAAACACCTTGGGGAACATGACAAAAAGTAGAAAGTAGTAAAGATAAATATGCCAATTTGGTCAGCCATGTTAACACGTGCAAGTGTGAGTCTCGACTGGAAGAGGCGAGGATTCTAGGCAGAAGCAAGATCAAGCAAGCGAGTCTTTTATTGGAAGAGTTTCACATAAAGAAAAAGGCGGCCGAGTACAATTTTCTGTGCAAAGATGATAGTGCAAGGCGACAAGTCTGGGCTGCGATAAGCCACGTGGAGTGAAAACGTTGGCGTAGCCTGAGGCTAGAAATGTATGTGCTTTTCTGGTGCAATAAACAGTTGGAAGTTGGCGCCTGTCATTTTTCTGCTCGTCTCTTTTTTGTATGTGAATTTATTTGTGTCAAGGTGTTTTTCCAAGTTTCAAGATGCTAAACCAACTATCCCGGCAACACGCGTTACTTGGGCACCTGCAGCAGGTCAAAGTACGAAGTGCAGTTTCTGCTTGTCTCGCTAACCGGCGCGGCCCATCATAGCGTGCTTAGACGCATCTATGATCAGGCCATTTCAACCTGCCTGCTGAATTTTCTTCCTTGGGTGCAATTTTCTCACGCGACTTTCGCGCGAAAGGTATCTTGATGCGACGAGTCATATTCCCGGTCCTACGTGCGGGCTATAACACGAAACTGTCTTTCGCAAGAGTCCTGTCGTCATAGGCCGATATTAGTTAGGCGCCCCATGGTCCAAAAAGAAGCAGGACAAGACTTCGAGTCGGTAGAGTGCCGAGTTACGATCGCAGCGACATCTACATGACATAAATAGGGAATGAGGAGACAGAATTCGGCCTGCAAAGCGAAGTCATCGCTAACGTCTCAAGGTCCATACGCAGCTGTGATTTCCCCGCAGACCAATTTCCTCGGCTCAGTGAAATGCACTGGTTTGCTCCGGAATCCTCATGCATCGCTTCCTATAACCAACTGTGCTAACTCTCCTTGTTTTTGTCTCTTTACAAATCATTCTTATCGCATGGCAGATTGAAGGGCGTACGAGTCACTCTTGCTTCTTACCTTAGTCTTTAGTTGCGGCGATTCTGTACAGCCCTACTGTCGCGCTTCTCGAAATGGACAGGTAAACGCCGTGCCATGAAAGTGTGAGAAGCTGCAGCCGTAAACAAATTATGCACGGTTCTGTCCTCAATGACAGACACATACTGCAGATACCTCAGTGAATTATGGCAGCCTCATGCCATCTGCTTGCAGTAGGTGCGCCGCTGACAGCGAGTAAAGGCAGCGCTGGAATCGCAACAGTGATGACGCCGACAGAGAGAATATTCATGTGCTCGCAGAAAAATCTCTGCTTGCTGGCGTTAAGCCGGTGTAGAAACAAAGGTTGCTTGCCAGCAAATCGATTCCCTAGTAGAAGGATAGCAACTCGCACACATGTGACTTTTGTCCGGGGCGGAGAAATGAAATAGGTGTACCTCACGCACCTCTTTTTCACATAATTGTGCCTGTTACAAGACCATCTAATCACGTGGCTTTAAATGTCACAGTATGAAGGGCGCCCACAGCCTAAACTTTGCAAATCCTTTGACTAATGCAAACCTGGATAATATTATATATGGCTGCGGACTGAATGCAGATTTGTCGGCAACGAAATTGGAGAAAAAAGTTGACAATAGTGGCGACCACCGCAGACAGTTTTTTGGGTCCTTATCGCTTCAAAAGAAAGAAACCTTTCCAAATTACGTTCTTTGTCTCAGAGGCGACAGAACCTGTGTGCTGACACTTTGTTACCGCAAACAATAAAATGCAAGTCGGAGGATTTGCTACTCGGTCGATACCCTACCTCTGGCTTACGAAATGCCATTCACTGCGTTTAGTACTGTGAATGTTTAGAAAAAAAAATTGGCCCGCTGACAAATAGCAAAATTGATAAAATTCTCTTTGCTAGAACACCGAAGAGAAACTAGAATGAGAGGAAGAATGGAGCCGGACATAAACACTGACAAATAGCGTTGCTAGTGAGTGCGTGTATGACCACAAAACGGCAGTGCTCTATCGTCCTCTAAAGATCGATGCTCGACAAAAAGATTTAAAAACGGACTTTAAGCCAAGCCAGATGAAGAAAGAAGTTTGCTCGACGAAGCCGGGAATGGTGAGATTTCTGAGTATAGCAATATTTCACGGCTTTGAGTTCATCAGTGTCAAGTCGATCCGGGGTTCTTGTCCCCCGTGATAAAAACAATTTCTTTGAAGAAAGCGATTCACTTGTGCTGCTTTAAGGAGCTCAAGATACGAATTAAAAATGAAAGAAAAAACAATTTTACTACTTTTTTACCATTTTGCCGTCATCTGAAAAAAAAAACAACAAAAATCTCGTCAGTTTTCAGTAGACGGAAACAGCCTTCCTGACTGATTTTCATTTGTTTTCATCGCTTAGGATTTCGAGCTGTCGTAATATCCAATTCCCTCAGTACTTATTACACTTGAAGAAACAAAACAAGGACAAAAAGAGGAAAAAGAAACAAAGCAGAAGAGAAATGAAGAAAGAAGAAAAGAAGTAAGGCAGAATGAAGGGAAAATATAGGTAAGGAAACGAAGAGCGACAAAGATGGAAACGAAGACAGAAATAAAGAAAAATATGAGAGCAGGAACGAAATGCAAGAAAGGAAGAAACAAAAGTAGAAACAAGCGAAGAAAAATGGAAAGAAATGGTGAACAAAAACGGGAAGGAAAGAAAGAAATACAGAAAGAAAGAAGGAAGAAAGGAATAAGGACTTGCTCAAGATAGGACGCTTTCGAATTGTGGTGGTTCGACAAGAACTGCACTCCATGTCTGCCCCACTAGCAGCGATAAAAATACTTTTACGTGTCTCTAGGTCAAGAAAAAGCAAGACGTGATGTTTGGCTGGTCGGTTCATGGTGACTGCTAAAGAAGCTGCGCGAAGACGACGGGACAAGAAGAGACACAAAGACGCACACACAAAGATTGTGTGCGCCTTCGTGCATCTTCTTGTCCCCTCGTCTTCGCGCAGTTTATTGGCACTGAAACGAAAGCGTTTTCCAATAATATAAATTGTGAACTCAATGATGATGATGATTATGAATTTTTATGGCGCAAAGGCATCTATGACGAAAGAGTGCCATGACACACAGTATTTTCGACTTCTCAGGGTGGGGTCCAAGATGCATTTCCCAAGCACTTCACCCTAAGTGAGCCAAGCACCAGACCAGGGGAAAGCTTGTACCCATTGTATCACCGGTGGTTACCCTGCGGCACTGGGGATCGAACCCCGCCCATCCCGCATGCGAGGTGGATGCTCAACCACTTGTCGAGTATGTTTCGCTAAAGTAAAATTACGAGTGGCAGCCGAAAGATTTGCGTCGATGAGAGCGGCAGCTGTTCTGCAGCGTGATTG
>JARKHS020012310.1:0-16449 GCA_030143305.2 Amblyomma americanum
TCGTGGCCTAGTTTTTACGCAGGAGCTCCCAAGTGAAAGAAAACTGCAATTTTAAGACCTAAGCTTAGCGTTCCGGGAGCGCCATTTATGCTGGGGTTACATTCCCCGTACTAGCAAGGAACTGCTGCCCTTCAATACGACGCATTCAAAAATGCTGAAGCGCGCCATCGCCTATTTAAGCAATTTAGTCCTCGCTTTCAAATTCCTGTCCGCACCAAATGCACTATAGCCTAGAAAATCAGATTTATCGCCTTCTGCATGCTGGCTTCCTCTTGGTGGTGTTGACTGCCGTCGCTGAAACCATCCTCAAAAAAAAAAAAAACGCTGCACCTGTCCAAAGAATTCTGAAGGGGGCCCTGCGGTAAAACCTGAAGTTATGCCTTATGTGCACAAAGTGTCCCACAATATGAAGAAGGTGGCTAACAGACACAAGGTGCCGCTGGTTGTTTCAGTCCCAAACAAGTTGAACAAACTTGTATCGCGAATTTGTTTTGCACTGAGCGCCCTGGGTGAAGTATAAAGCATCAACGTACCTTCATCCTGTGTATGGATGGAGTGGTGTACGATGTACTCCTGACCTGCTGGATGTCCTATATAGGGCAAACGGGGAGATGCATCGACAAACACCTTGGGGAACATGACAAAAAGTAGAAAGTAGTAAAGATAAATATGCCAATTTGGTCAGCCATGTTAACACGTGCAAGTGTGAGTCTCGACTGGAAGAGGCGAGGATTCTAGGCAGAAGCAAGATCAAGCAAGCGAGTCTTTTATTGGAAGAGTTTCACATAAAGAAAAAGCGCCTTGTGCGTAGTGACACTTCAGTTAATTTGTATCCCAGTACAATTTTCTGTGCAAAGATGATAGTGCAAGGCGACAAGTCTGGGCTGCGATAAGCCACGTGGAGTGAAAACGTTGGCGTAGCCTGAGGCTAGAAATGTATGTGCTTTTCTGGTGCAATAAACAGTTGGAAGTTGGCGCCTGTCATTTTTCTGCTCGTCTCTTTTTTGTATGTGAATTTATTTGTGTCAAGGTGTTTTTCCAAGTTTCAAGATGCTAAACCAACTATCCCGGCAACACGCGTTACTTGGGCACCTGCAGCAGGTCAAAGTACGAAGTGCAGTTTCTGCTTGTCTCGCTAACCGGCGCGGCCCATCATAGCGTGCTTAGACGCATCTATGATCAGGCCATTTCAACCTGCCTGCTGAATTTTCTTCCTTGGGTGCAATTTTCTCACGCGACTTTCGCGCGAAAGGTATCTTGATGCGACGAGTCATATTCCCGGTCCTACGTGCGGGCTATAACACGAAACTGTCTTTCGCAAGAGTCCTGTCGTCATAGGCCGATATTAGTTAGGCGCCCCATGGTCCAAAAAGAAGCGGGACAAGACTTCGAGTCGGTAGAGTGCCGAGTTACGATCGCAGCGACATCTACGTGACATAAATAGGGAATGAGGAGACAGAATTCGGCCTGCAAAGCGAAGTCATCGCTAACGTCTCAAGGTCCATACGCAGCTGTGATTTCCCCGCAGACCAATTTCCTCGGCTCAGTGAAATGCACTGGTTTGCTCCGGAATCCTCATGCATCGCTTCCTATAACCAACTGTGCTAACTCTCCTTGTTTTTGTCTCTTTACAAATCATTCTTATCGCATGGCAGATTGAAGGGCGTACGAGTCACTCTTGCTTCTTACCTTAGTCTTTAGTTGCGGCGATTCTGTACAGCCCTACTGTCGCGCTTCTCGAAATGGACAGGTAAACGCCGTGCCATGAAAGTGTGAGAAGCTGCAGCCGTAAACAAATTATGCACGGTTCTGTCCTCAATGACAGACACATACTGCAGATACCTCAGTGAATTATGGCAGCCTCATGCCATCTGCTTGCAGTAGGTGCGCCGCTGACAGCGAGTAAAGGCAGCGCTGGAATCGCAACAGTGATGACGCCGACAGAGAGAATATTCATGTGCTCGCAGAAAAATCTCTGCTTGCTGGCGTTAAGCCGGTGTAGAAACAAAGGTTGCTTGCCAGCAAATCGATTCCCTAGTAGAAGGATAGCAACTCGCACACATGTGACTTTTGTCCGGGGCGGAGAAATGAAATAGGTGTACCTCACGCACCTCTTTTTCACATAATTGTGCCTGTTACAAGACCATCTAATCACGTGGCTTTAAATGTCACAGTATGAAGGGCGCCCACAGCCTAAACTTTGCAAATCCTTTGACTAATGCAAACCTGGATAATATTATATATGGCTGCGGACTGAATGCAGATTTGTCGGCAACGAAATTGGAGAACAAAGTTGACAATAGTGGCGACCACCGCAGACAGTTTTTTGGGTCCTTATCGCTTCAAAAGAAAGAAACCTTTCCAAATTACGTTCTTTGTCTCAGAGGCGACAGAACCTGTGTGCTGACACTTTGTTACCGCAAACAATAAAATGCAAGTCGGAGGATTTGCTACTCGGTCGATACCCTACCTCTGGCTTACGAAATGCCATTCACTGCGTTTAGTACTGTGAATGTTTAGAAAAAAAAATTGGCCCGCTGACAAATAGCAAAATTGATAAAATTCTCTTTGCTAGAACACCGAAGAGAAACTAGAATGAGAGGAAGAATGGAGCCGGACATAAACACTGACAAATAGCGTTGCTAGTGAGTGCGTGTATGACCACAAAACGGCAGTGCTCTATCGTCCTCTAAAGATCGATGCTCGACAAAAAGATTTAAAAACGGACTTTAAGCCAAGCCAGATGAAGAAAGCAGTTTGCTCGACGAAGCCGGGAATGGTGAGATTTCTGAGTATAGCAATATTTCACGGCTTTGAGTTCATCAGTGTCAAGTCGATCCGGGGTTCTTGTCCCCCGTGATAAAAACAATTTCTTTGAAGAAAGCGATTCACTTGTGCTGCTTTAAGGAGCTCAAGATACGAATTAAAAATGAAAGAAAAAACAATTTTACTCACTTTTTTACCATTTTGCCGTCATCTGAAAAAAAAAACAACAAAAACATCGTCAGTTTTCAGTAGACGGAAACAGCCTTCCTGACTGATTTTCATTTGTTTTCATCGCTTAGGATTTCGAGCTGTCGTAATATCCAATTCCCTCAGTACTTATTACACTTGAAGAAACAAAACAAGGACAAAAAGAGGAAAAAGAAACAAAGCAGAAGAGAAATGAAGAAAGAAGAAAAGAAGTAAGGCAGAATGAAGGGAAAATATAGGTAAGGAAACGAAGAGCGACAAAGATGGAAACGAAGACAGAAATAAAGAAAAATATGAGAGAAGGAACGAAATGCAAGAAAGGAAGAAACAAAAGTAGAAACAAGCGAAGAAAAATGGAAAGAAATGGTGAACAAAAACGGGAAGGAAAGAAAGAAATACAGAAAGAAAGAAGGAAGAAAGGAATAAGGACTTGCTCAAGATAGGACGCTTTCGAATTGTGGTGGTTCGACAAGAACTGCACTCCATGTCTGCCCCACTAGCAGCGATAAAAATACTTTTACGTGTCTCTAGGTCAAGAAAAAGCAAGACGTGATGTTTGGCTGGTCGGTTCATGGTGACTGCTAAAGAAGCTGCGCGAAGACGACGGGACAAGAAGAGACACAAAGACGCACACACAAAGATTGTGTGCGCCTTCGTGCATCTTCTTGTCCCCTCGTCTTCGCGCAGTTTATTGGCACTCAAATGAAAGCGTTTTCCAATAATATAAATTGCGAACTCAATGATGATGATGATTATGAATTTTTATCGCGCAAAGGCATCTATAGCCAAAGAGCGCCATGACACAAGGTATTTTGGACTTCTCTGGGTGGGGTCAAAGACGCATTTCCCAAGCATTTCACCCTAAATAAGCCGAGCACCAGACCAGGGGAAAGCTTGTACCCATTGTATCACCGGTGGGTACCTGGCGGCACTGGGGATTGAACCCCGCACCTCCCGCATGCGAGGAGGATGCTCAACCACTTGTCCACCGCTGCAGTGCAATTGTGGACTCGAGTATGTTTCGCTAAAGTAAAATTACAAGTGGCAGCCGAAACATTTGCGTCGATTAGAGTGGCAGCTGTGCTGCAGCGTGATTGTCGCATAACAATGATGTGTTATATTTTCCAGGTGATTGACGTATATCACTCGCGTAGAGATTTAAGGAAGCACTGATGTTTTTAAAGCACAGATGAAATAAAGGGCGAGCTGAGAATTTTTTTCAGATTGAAGGCTTTACAACTGCGACCATCTATTCAGTAGTATTTTATTACTGGAAAATAAAGGCTTAGTCATGCTCCGGATGTCATGGTAAAAACCACTTCGTCGTTGTAACTCACGGCAAGCACCAGCGCGGAGGCTCCAAAACGCTTTTTAGGGAGTTACTAGTCTCTTCCCTTGAAATAGACCCACTATGCCGTGCTCCGGAAGAACATAACGTATGCAGTGTCATTTCGAAACTGATATACTATAAAACGCCAAGATAAAAGTTCATTGTAATGCCGGACGCACCTCCAGCAACGTTTATGCATTCAGTTTGCTTGGCGTTGTAGTCCAATTCGCACAAGCTTCTCCTGTAGTTCAATATTCTGCCCCGTGCACTGCACCTTCTAGCATATACTATCGTTCAAGCTATACAGCCTAGCCTGCTTTACATGGAATGAAATTTTGAAACGGCATAATATAAGCGAACAGCGCACCGCTGCAGACGACGGGGCAGACGATGTCCCCGACTGCCTTCGTTGTCAGGGAGCGCCCTGCTATTTATCCAAACGCGGTGTTTGCCTTTGAACTATTGTCCCTGGCGGCTAATAAGATATTTCAGTTCTAAAGCAGCTGATCGTCTGTGTTTACATTCCATGAAATTTTCGGGCTATAATTTTAAGCATAACGATCACAAAAACTATGTCGCAGTAAATAACATCCCGCACTGAGTACTTACACCACTCTATGTTTAGACTATTGATTCTTTGCATTTATCCTGACTGATTGCGCCCAATTACGCACGTGTTCCGTGTGAACAAAAGTCTAAAAGCATTTTGAAATTTTTGTGGTCTGATTTTCTTATAGAAAAGGCAAGCAAATTTGACTGCTTCTTTTTACTAAGCGTCCTGTTACCTTGCCGTCTTTCATCTAATGTTCGCCGTGGTTTCGAAAAGGCAGGCTCGAAGAGATATGTATTGGCCATGCTTGCAAAGTGGCATGTTCACAACTCCTGTAGGTAAAAAGTCACGTCAATGACACTGATTATTTATCAGGCGCAAGAAAATGTGAATGAAAATTGCCAGTGCATAATAAATATATAATCATAACTTTCCTGCAGATTTAATCCGCACACAAGTACCTTGACGAGCAAAGCTGATAACTAATACTGCGTAGACGTCCTTTTGCAAAGTGGCATGTTTAAGAAAAAAGTGAAGCTGTTGCCGATAAGTAGGAACATTGTTAAACAAGGAAGGTGCACCCCGAGCGGAAATATTGTTTTTCATAAGCTCGCAAAGTTGAAGTCATGCCGCATAATAAACTACTCAGTGCATCCAAGCATCGTATACAGGCGAACTACAATCATTAAGTGCTCAACGGAAGCGTATAGATCGATGACGTATAAATGAAAAAAAAAAGGCGTGATCAGTGCACGAGAAGAGGGAAGGAGCTGTTGAGCACATCATTAATAACGCCATGGCGTTAAGGGTCCCTTTCTGCGGAGAAGCCGGCGTAGTTGTTGTCGTCGCCGGTCTATGCGGAAAAACAGGATTGGCCGGCGGCTGCGTTTTTATGGACGAAAAACGCTATGGCGCCCGTGTGCCGTGCGATGTCAGTGCACGTTAAAGATCTCCAGGTGGTCGAAATTATTCCGGAGTGGCAGATCGGGCTAGTTGGTAATTTTCCATAATGCGATACAGCGCGAATAAAGACGGTCTCGCTTCGTCCCCGTCTTTATTCGCGCTGTATCGCATTATGGAAAATTACCAACTAGCCCGATCTGCCACTCTTGCAAGTTATATTTCTACTTCCTCGGGCCCTTTCATGTGTTTCTCTGCTGAACCTTCCTGCCTCATTGCCCTCTTCGCTACTGCTGTCTGTCGCGCCCGCTCTCTCGCCTTTTGCATCCGTGTCAAGCTGCTTCCTGGCGCGATTAAGACCCTCCTGGGAGGTTTCCAGCCCTCGCTCCATCATGGCATAAGAATCATGAAGATCCTACGGTCAGAGTGGCAGCGCCAAGCACGCTTCTTCCGAGAAGCGCTGTACCTGCAGCTTCATCGCCTCGACAGGTTCCCAAGGGCCAGGATGAAGTGGCGTGAGCTTTCCGCGCTTGCTGACAGAACTGCTGAAGCCTTATGGCAACATGAGCTTTGCTACCTTCGTGCCATCTCACCGAAACAGCGCTCAAGTCAAAGCAATCGAGTGCACACCCTTGGAGATGTGGTGCTCCCGGACAAAGTGGCTCGTGTTCTCAGCCTAGGTCAGCGCTGTGGTGTCTTGTCTCGCTTCGTCCCCGTCTTTATTCGCGCTGTATCGCATTATGGATTATTCCGGAGCCCTCCACTACGGCACCTTTCTCTTCCTTTCTTCTTTCACTCCCTCCTTTATCTCTTCCCTTACGGCGCGGTTGAGGCGCCCAACGATATATGAGACAGATACTGCGCCATTTCCTTTCCCCCAAAACCAGTTTATTATTATTATTATTATTATTATTATTATTATTATTATTATTATTATTATTATTATTATTATTATTATTATTATTATTATTAAGAGGTCCTTGAAATTAAAAGTGATAAGGTCATTATAAAACTGATGATTAGAAGGTCGCAATATCACTCAAACTTCCTTATGACATAAAATGTAATATAACAAAAATAAATTCCATTAACAAAAAAAAGCTGGGTAATTTTTTTGGGAATCAAACCCCAGGGCTTCTGTTACGAATCACACACACTCACACTAGACCACGCAGGCATCTTTTTTTTCAACGTGATATTGATTACAATGATGCGATGTTTTATGTACTATCGCGATTAAAATATTCCGAGGCGCATGTTCCCGGAAAAAAATTATTGTAGCCATGCCTCGCAGCCCAGTCGTGTGTTATTGTTACCAGCGGACAGAGCAGGCACGTCCGCTCATGCCTTTACACACATTAGGCCACCGGATTACGTGACCGCGCAGCAATACATTTTTTCCCGCACACTCGCGTCCTGTAAACATTTAACACCGATAGTACATGAGCTATCTGCCGGTATTAAGAAAGCTTAAAAAAAAAATAAAGGAGACAGTGAAAAATACGCACACCAAAACAACGAAGCAAAACAAAACTCAATTCAGAGCACATACTTCTGAATTGACTCTTACACATCTAAGCAACAGAACTAGAAAAAAGACAATGAACAGCACAGCACTAAGAGTGACTGCCACTCCGGTTTAAACTTGGTCTGGGCATACAATTCTTTTAGGTGTACAATTGAAACAACAGATTCACAATGTCGGTCTATCGTGCGTGTTTTCGTGAAGCTATGTAATCCAATTAAAAATAACGAACCTAAGGGTTCATCAACAAATGACAATGCAGTGAGATATCGCACGGAATGGGGCATCAAATAAAGTATTTTTTTCAGTGTCCGTTGCATAATGTCCCAGAAGAGTAGAGTATTGCTTCTTTACAACAAATGAAACAGTGTTGAATCGTTTCGGGAGCTTCACAGAGCCAACAGTTGACCGTAGACACGAAAATACTTTTTTTTGCTCTAGATGTTTTAACCGGTAACGTCTCAGTGTATAGAATAAAGAAAATGTTTTTGTACACGGAGAGAGGCGCATTTTACGTATTGTATTGAGTACGTCCTGTCCCTGCAACCCAAAATACACAGAGTGATACAGTGGAAGAGGGAAGAGCACAAAAATTAAGTCCTTGTACAACCATTTCCTCTACACCGAAAAAAGGAACAAGGTAAAAACGAACAAGAGGGAACGAACAGCCAAATACTACTCATGCATGAATCCCCACAAAGAGGGACCATCAGAAACATTAGAAGACACAATGTGGTTCGGTAAAACATGACATAAATTTACTGCCATAAAAGCATGCACTATTGGGTCTGTAGTGTCCCAGAAAAACATGAAATGTGAAACTATCTGTCGGACATGCATGTGGACTAAATTAAGGCCGTCAGCGTTTACAGGCCGGAAGACGTTATCACGCCCCACTGATTCAAAAGATGAACCCCACACGGAAGTTGCGAACACTCTATCTTGTGCAACGAATAAACTGCAGTACAGAGTAAATTTTAGTGGCGAGAAACAGACTGCATGCGGTCGCCATGCCAAAAATCTAGAGACCATTGGGCACAACAGTCTGAGCATTGCACTGAAGAGTTGGAACGCGGCCTTTCCAGTAATGTTCACTGTGCTTATTATAGGCAGTCGAATGAACGCCAAGGTAGGTGGTGGCGCATGTGTCCATTGCATACCGGCATATTCGGTAGATGTCGTTCCCCATATGCCAAACCAGAGACAGCAATTCTGAAGACGATTAGTCCGAGCTCCTGACACTGATGTATTCCATTAATCGAATAACCTTATTGATGCTTGGATTATCAGCGATGAAAAATACGAGGTCATCCGGTTAGGCTGATACCTTCAGTTCGTGATCCAGAATACGAAAAGCACTGACGGCTGCACTACCGTATACACGGCAGGGCACACGTGCTGGCAACTGAAAAGAATCTGTACCGTCGCCTTCACCTCGAATCATTATTCATTCAAACGAATAATCGCACCCTCAATCGCAACACTGGAAATCTACCTCCTACATACGCATGCTCCTTGCGCCCTCTTTTCAACCGTATTTAATCACGATGCACTTCCTAATCCTTCTCATTGTGAACAAGGCTCCCGTACGAGAGCCGAAACGTCATTTTGTTGTTTTTTGTTTTTACTTTTGGTCGGCGTCCTTCTTTTAAGTTTTATTATGATTGTCCCCGACCAGACGAGTTTTCGTCCAACTCTCGACTTCGTCCTCCTTTTAAGTTTTATTACTATTTATAACACTTAGACACAGTGGCTCCAAGTATAATGCGAACAGTAGCGGGGACAGTGGGCAACCATATTTCACAGAGGACTGCTTCGGACTGGTTGTGAGATACAGCCATTAACAATCAAGTGCGTGGAAAAGTTCTTGTATCAAAGGCATAACGCAGTAGAAAAAGATTGAACCAAGACTGGTGTGATTTAGAAGAGGAAAAAGAAGTTAATGGGCACGAGATCGAATACCTTTGCTAGGTCAATTTGCAGCAGCGCTAATTGTTAATGAGCGCCACTGCAATACTGCAACACCGTGCGCGCTACATGTAGATTAGACTGTATTGACCTACCCTTCAAGCCGGATGTTTGATGAGGTCCATTTAAAGTAGACATTGCAAGCTGTAGGTGATTTGGGATGACTTTAGTGATAATCTTATAATCAACATTAGAAAGCCCGATAGGTCTGTAGTGGCCTACAAATCGTAGTTTTTCCTTATCGTCAGTTTTTGGTACCAAGACAATATGACTTTTTGTAAATCACTGTGACAAAAATTAACATCGATATTGGTCTCAAAAATTTCGAGTGGGACAGGGGATAACACGGATTTAAATCTCTTGTAAAACTCCTCTGAGAGGCTATCAGGTCCTGCGGTTTTCGAATGTGGTAATCGATCCAGACGTGAATGTGAGGCTCTTCTAATACATGTGAAGGCGGATGACAATTTGGAATCAATTAAACCTGCGTTTTCTGTGATAGCCGATAAAATACCAGGACTCTTATCAGCGTGTTCTCTTGGACCTGTGCGGTCGCGTGGGTCGCGCACGCAGTTAAAGTCACCCTTTAGTACCTCATACTGGTCACAGTCTAAAAGAGTTGCCATACCCTGAAAGAAAACTGTCCTTTACACCCAATTATTTGAACTATACACGTTGATGAACCTCCACGATTCGCCATGCAGCCGAAAGCCACAACATGTGAGGCACCCTTCTGTGTCAACCTGGTACATGAAGTCAGCAACACAGAGACTCTTTTTGAAGACCAGAAAGCAGCCTCGCCGAAAAGTCTACCGAGTGCGGCACAGACATTGCACTATATATGTTAAAGGGGCTCTGAACCACTTACCGAGGAAAGCACATCAACTCGCTCAATCACTGCATTGTGTTGTCATGAAGACCCGAGCCAAATAATACACTTCTTCTAGCAGCACAGGACCCACAATCACGCTCGAAAGTTGGCAAGCCCTTCCGGGCGACTTTTTCATGCTCGCACCTTCCTCCGTCGCTCGCATCCACGTATACATTTTGGGAGGTGACTACTGGTCAGATTCTTTCAGACGTCAGGCAGCTACCAAGGCCGCGTCCAATAAGCCGCGTAGCTCCGGCGGGTCAGGAAGCTCTCCCCCGGAGGTGGGGCCGGCGGAGGAGCGCCGACCTTCCAGCGTGCAAAAAGTGACGAGAGGAGAGGGAAAAGCGCGAAGACGCGGAAATTCGAATTCTTACTACAGATAACTCAGCTATTAGAAAATTTCTTGCTGGACAGTATTCGTGAAGAGGCGTGCTTTCACACCCCACCCATACCGGTGCTTTATTAGAGCCCCTTTCAGAGCACCTTTAAGGGCCTCATGGCCACTTCCGTATACACTTGGACCACACGGGCACGTTCGCAATATATGTATGTTGTGCGCTCTTTCACATTGTATGAAAACAGTGTACGTTTCTGCGTGGGAACAAGGAGGCGCTGACGGGGACTGTTAACGCTACCGCGTCGTACCCTTAAAGGCGGAGCTTGAGTTTCCCCTTAATGTTTTATTGAAGTCAGTGCTTCACGGCAGCCTCAACATTCAGAAGAGAAGGAGGCTGGCATCTCATTGACCACCTTGCCTTTCATAAAAACGCTTTTAGCCGAAATGGAAGCGAGTGCTTAAAGGCAGTTTTTTTCTCTAAGCTGTGTAGGCATCGAAAACAATCTGAACTACGGTTCCAGTCTAATTCATTACTGAATTTCAGCTCTGCTCTTAGCTGTTTTTGCAGTGCTTGAAAATACTGCATTGTTCCAACCACATCTTCGTTGCCCCCGAAAGAACCTCAATATCCGTTTATTTGACCTCTTTAGCACAACTGATGGACAATAAGCCTCCGCTTTTTTAGTTTATTATGGACTTTTTTTTGTCTTCTACTCAGTGTCCAACTATAGCCGCCGCGCACGTCACGATTCCGTACTGGCTCACTCTAACAAGTCACCCCGATGCCTACGCGCTTCGTTGGTTCCCTTCGTTGGAGCCAGTCACGTACTACCACGTTTCACCCTTGACTTCCTTCCTCCATCGCACTGAGCCCCAATTTTGCACTTTTCATTTTTAGGTTTTAAAATGAGCCCACATTTTACTGATATAAATCCGGAAAAAACGCGCTAAGGGCGAGACGATAGTATTCTCCAGCTTCTCTCCCCCTGAGAATCGGAAAGAGTGGTTTCTAATGTCTTGCGACTTTTGACCGGACTAAATGTCTGGTTTTATTTATTTTTTATTTCTCGCAGAATTATTGCTGTCAGACAGCAATTCTCCGAAAACCAAGTGGTCCTAGCACAAAATACTTCAACTCGATTTCTTTAGGGAGCTCTAAGTGCAGGTTCTGGGAAATTATAATAGCCCGATATCGAAAGACAAACACACAGCAGTTTTCTTTTTGTACGACGCAGGGCAATTTCAACTGAGGACTTTATAAGGTCGCTTCTGTAACAAAATAATTTTAGAAACTGCTACTTCGGACAAAAAGAGTGTTGAAGTTCGGAAAGCAGAGGAATAGAAGTAGTGGGGAGAAAAAACCGCTCTTTTGAGTCCAGTGTATTAGATTTAAAAAAAAAGGAGCCGTTTGAATCTCTTGACTAAGCGAACAAAATGTGTCACTGTCACGAAAGTACGTTTAAGGCAATGAACAAGCAGCTGCTGACGGATCGCTACGTTTTTGAGAAAAAGGGTACTCACAATTCGCAAGTCGTCTTGAGTAAAAGCACAGCAGCACCTTTAAAAATGGTGCGATTATGTATTCGCTCTCCTGGATTAAAATACGTGTCGAAGGAGCATTGCATGCCACAATGAAGTAAACATTTTACGCCAGGCTTGCACTGAGAAGATGGCACGGGCACAGAAATATGCTCTCAGCTGAAGAGACAAGAGAGGGCATTGGCATAATGCCAGGATAGTTGGTAGGATAAGAAGCAGTGTATTCAATTGGAAAAGTTACAATTTCCAAAAAAGTTCTTCTGGTTTGCGCGAGAAGTTGGGATGGCCATTACTTGAAAACAGGCGCAAATATTTGAGACTCTCTTTCTTTTATAATGTGCTTAATAATAAAACTGGAATTCCAAAAGAGAAATACATTAGTGAACCCAGCTACATTTCCGCCCGCACTGACCACCCACTTAAGGTGCGCGAGTACAATTGCCGTATAAACGTACTCAAATATAGTTTTTTCCCACGAACAGTGCATGATTGGAACTGTCTCCCTTCGCGGGTCGCTACCGCTCCTCCTACATCGTTTCTGACCGATTTGGAAAGCCACCTGTCAATATAAGTGCAATAATTCTTGTCCGAGTGTATTATGTTTTAAGCAGTGCTGTATTTTAAAATGTATCTTTTTTTTTGTGTGTGTATGTGTGTGTTTAGGGTATGTTTGCCTTTCTACAATGGTTTTTATTTTGTTTGTTTGTTTGTTTTTGCTTCCGTGTGCATGGGTTTATTGTATTTTCTGTGTAGACCGCATCATTTGCCTAATTTAATATGTACTAGATGTTTGTTCTTATCTATGATGTTTCCCCCCTACAATAATGCCCCAATGAGGGAGCTGTAGGTACTGTGTATAAATAAATAAAATAAATAAATTTGAAGGAAGGAGAATTGCTGCATAAATTACAATTATACGCTTTTTTCTCCGCATCGTGCTTTATGGCATTGATTGCCATTAGTTGCAAACAAACTAAATTTCGCTACATCCCTGAATACTGTGCGTCAGGATTGAAAATAAATAAAACTCTACATGTAAATAATGCACTTAATGCTGAATATGTCAGCAATTAGGTGCAATAATACAGACGCATTAAGTCAGAATACATGAGGAGACGCCGAGAGAATTTCGAGAAAAACTACGAATTAAAAGGCAATAGTGAAGACAATTTTTATACCAAGTCAAATTTGCTTGTAAAACTTGCTTAATACAAGCAAAAAGTGTCTGTGTTTCGGTCGCTGGTGCCACCGGGTACCCATCGGTGTCCAATGGGTACCAGAGTACTGCTGGCCTGATACTTTGCTTTTCTGGTTTGAAATCGTGGAAAGCGGGCCTTTGACGCCACTTTGTGCACACAAAAGTAGCCTATGCCATTTCACTGCTTAACCAAAGCAGTCCTTGCGCCATGAAAATTCCTCCCATCATGAAGAAAAATATCTCTATGAAACTCAAAACTATTCTGAAATGTAGCTTTCGTACCTTATTGATTACACAAAAGAAAAGATAATGCTGGTAGAAGAAGTTAAGGAAAGTTGGCTTTTTCACAGAATATTTTTCTGGGCAGAGGGAATCGAAATGATTTTATAAGAGCTAAATCTTTTCGTATCATAAAAGAGGCCCTTTCCTCGCGTGTAATTAAATGAACAAACACTTTAAAATGTTGCTGCATAGAGGGCCTTAAAAATTTAAATCCGGGTGCTTTGATCTAAGTATTACCCATTCCGTTCAACTTGTGTGAACAGCCGTTCACGCCTGTTTATTATGCGTAAGTACTTGGTACTGTTGAGATACAAATGTCAAAACACACTACACATTTCTACGAAGCGCTCTGCTTTGAAGTTCAGAACTATGTTGTTAAAAATAAAAGCAATAACCATTTCAATATTTACAAATTCTAATACATTAATCGTTTTTTTGTTTTGTCTATTGATTTCCTGAAATAAAAAATTTTAGACCACAAAAGCAGAACCAGTAATGAGAAAAATGGTAGCCAACCGATTAGGCATTTCAAGTCACCAAGATTCCTTATTTGAAATCCCCTGATTTTTCCTTTCCTATTTTGCAAACTACGACGTGCTGGAGCTAAACGCCGTAAAATTCACTGCTCGAAAACGCGCTAACCGTATTGATTACTGCGAAGCTAGATAAAAGGTAAGAGAAAATTATTTAACGAAGTATAAGGTTACTGGATCGATATGCACTTCCTCGTATATAACACAATCTCACGCGCATTCAGGCAAGCCTGCACAAAAAAGCTCAGCGACAAGATATTAAACCCTCGTTTCCTTCGATTGATTTCCCAATAACTACAAAACATCACAAGCTTTCGAGCTCATGGGGTGGTTTCCATTGTTTTAAACGGTGCCTAAAAGTGTGGCGCAATGAGGGTGGAACGGTGGACGATATTTAAGTAAGGAAATGCGAGCTTATGAAACGATCCTCCCCGTCATGTCAAGCGACCAGTGAAAAAGAAAAGTGAAATAGAGCCTAATTTGTAGTTCGGTTGCATGGCTCAGTAACTGCCGGGTAGGGCTTTTTCATGCGATGCTAACCCACCTCGGCAGGGATCCTTGGAAGTGGAGAATTTCCTTCGAATTTTGAGCCTGGTCGCTCTTTCGGTAATAAAATGCCGCATCAGAAGCCCGGGGCACGTGTGCGGAACAAAGGACGATTTTATATGAATTCTGTATGATCAGTATATAAAACAATCGTTTTCAAGAAGTGGTTTTTTAGTAAATGGCAAAAGCAATTCGCGTGTAGTTTTTGTATTTTATGTTACATCAGTAGGCAAAACCGGGAGTCACATGGACGCATTTGAAGCCGAGAAATCCTGATGTGGCCTAAAAGAAAACCGAGGTACGTAATTTGGTCGCTCAATCGGTATACACAGTTGTAGCCTGCTGCGCTGTGCTCAACTTCATTACAAGCATTTCCTTATCCTCCAAGCTTCTTCTCTGCAGGTGAGTGTTAGTAACATACAACACTTCTCTTCCTTTGATGGATACTTGTAATATTCATGAAGTTTATAAAGTACCTGTAGAATGCACTCGATAATATTCTTACTCTGCCAGCAATTTCACTGTCGTGGTTCGATCAACGGCCACAGCTTCCCCAAAATACGTGCATTCCCTCACAACTTTCAGTCCTTCGTTAGCTGTTTTGTCCCTTTGAAAGACTGTTCAAGAATACCTCTTTTGTAATTGCATTTAAACCCTCCTTTTGCTTTGCCTGTCCCGGTTCTCAGTCATGCTTCGCAGTTTTCGACAGGATCAGGGTACCATAACCATACAGCTTACAATTCAGCAGTTCTCTCTGTGGTAAAGCTTATATTCAAGATCCACTACATGCATGGAGGGATGAAGTTTAATATAACCGAATCTACCAATAAATTTGGATGTGGATATCTCCGTGAGAATAATTTACAAGCAGTCCTGTTGTTTACGCCTCGAATGATCAATGGAAAAGGCTGCATCTAATTTCGTTTCTTCTTCTTACGCACGCGGGTGCGTGTCTGCGGACATACTAATCTACACACATTTTAACTACATTTCGCGTGTCAAATAAATGTGTGAAAAGGGCCTTCAACTGTTCGAAAATGATTTGTTGGTTTTCAAATTGTAGCCCTTCAAAAGGTAAGGGGCAATGAACAAGGAGGACACCGCCAGTGCTAACTTCCAACAACTCTAGCAAGAAAACGCATAACTATTTATTTATGCTGCATTGCCGCGACATAAAAAACACTTGCCTGCAATCATCGGGAACGAAGGTAAGCAAGTTGTTTTTTTGAAAGACCGAGAGATCGGATGTTCAAGCAAGCACTTCTTAGTGCAGCTATTTTTTCCGCTTCATATAACGTCTCGTCTGAGCCTATCTTTACTTTTTCCTACTGAAAACCAATTATCGAAGAGACCCCTACAACATTTACGTGTTGCAATGCAGTGCAAGTGGTTCATCTAGTTTGTTTTGTTTTTACATTCCGATTATGCTCTCGAAGAGAACTGCCAAGGCGACGACGTGTTTGGCCTACGTGCTGTTGTAAGCAAAACAATGTAATACGACGCACAAGACTGCTTTACAGTGAACAAATAGAATTTTTTTTTGCACTTATTAGCCATATGACGCTTACTTTTCTTTAATTTGGATAGCCTGTCTAACTTGTCGCGGTAAAAAAAAAACACAAACTGATACTTCCATCCGCTTCGCAATTCGCCTCAGGTTGCGAGCGACCTTCTGCATGTATGGAATTGCTGGTAGATTTTCTCTTTTTTAAAGGGAGCACGTAAACATGTTTGCTCAAGAGTGTTCAATTTTCTTCACAATATAAGTTCAGCAGATATCTGAACATGATCAAGGACAGCCTGCAAGCAATTGCCTATTCCAGTTAAGCTGAAGGCTTGTATTCATCAACTGCACACAAGATTTTCAAAGAGAATTTTTTAAGCAAATATTCGCGTT
>JARKHS020012311.1:0-45173 GCA_030143305.2 Amblyomma americanum
ACGAGGGTGGGACGCTTCTCACCGCCGATACGACGCATTCGGCAGCAGGGCACAGCGTGGCGAGCGACATACCTTGTGGGAGCGGCTGAACGTAAGAGGCAAAGTTGAGAACCGGAAGGGACGCTTGATTTGCCGACATGGTGACAACTGTATGCGCAAGGGCAACACTGCGTGTAAAGGGCACATCAGGAACCGGAGTAATGATGTAGTCACCATCGGGAACTGGCGGGACCGAGGAGAAACGGACATAAGTGGCGGCATCGGGGTCCAGGCGGACAAAGTCGGCGGTGCACAGTCGGTGAACAATTGGATCCGGTGGCTCTGAAGGAACAGGTAGAGCGAGTTGAACGATGCTTGTGGCGCAATCTATAAGGGCGGAATGGTCGGTGAGAAAGTCAAGGCCGAGAATGATGTCATGAGGGCAGTGTTCGAGGACAGTGAAGAGCACAGAAGTATGGCGGCCGGCTATTGAAACACGAGCAGTACACATTCCGACGACAATAGACATACCGCCATCTGCAACACGGACCACAGTTGAGGGGGCAGGAGTGAGCACTTTCCTTAGGCGACGGCGAAGACGAGCATTCATGACTGAGACGTGCGCTCCAGTGTCGATCAGAGCGGTAACAGGGACCCCGTCCACGTCGACGTTAAGGATGTTCCGATGAGCATGAAGAGTTAAAGGAGGGTTTTCTGGTCGGGTCGTCAGAGCAGCATCACCCCCAGACGCTGCAGCCATCAGTTTTCCGACCGGGAGCGGGCATATGGGGCCGGCGACGAAGGGCGGCGAGGTCGGGGCGATGGAGATCGACGGCGCTGAGGTGACGACGAACGGTTGGTAAGCGGGGTCTGAGCGTTGTGGCCAGAAGAGGTCGTTTCCGAGGGCGAGGGAGAGCGGCGGGAATATGCAGAACCCGGCGGGTAGCGGCTGTAGGTCGAGGACGGACGGCTTCGGCAGTGTCGAGATATGTGGCCAACTCGGGAGCAGTTAAAGCAGATGGGCCTGTCATCAGGTGTTCTCCATTCATCTGGATTGCGGCTGCGTCGAGGGTAGTATGCACGTTCAGAACCGAGCTCCGGGGACATGCGGCGAGCATATGCTTTGGATGCTTTGGACGATGCTTTGGACTGCCTTCACGGAGCCAAATTTTTCTCTTCAATTGACCTTCGGTCCGGGTATTGGCAAATCTCTGTTGATGACAATGACCGCGAAAAGACGGCATTCGTCACACCGGACGGCTTATATCAGTTTAAAGTTATGCCATTCGGTCTCTGTAATGCGCCAGCTACCTTCGAAAGAATGATGGACTCCTTGCTTCGCGGCTTTAAATGGTCCACATGTCTATGTTACCTCGACGATGTTGTGGTTTTTTCGCCCACGATTACCACGCACCTCGAAAGACTGGCGAGCATTCTTTCTGTCTTCCGTCGAGCCGGGCTACAGCTCAATTCGTCGAAATGTCAATTCGGTCGCCGCCAACTCACCATTCTCGGACATCTAGTCGACGCTTCTGGTGTCCGCTCGTACATTGCGAGCCTGTCCTCCACGTCGACGCCGTCACGGACTTCCGCTGATGGTCCCCAGGATCGTCTCGGACGGGCAATGATGAACGCCGCGTTCGGCGGACGCTCTGCTCGGAGCGGCCGCCGTTCGCTGGTCAAAAATGGTTGCCGAGCACCGCGCGCCCCCTGACCGACCTGCTAAAGAACGACACCTCCGTGCTTGCCTGGGGCCCTGTCCCAAGCACCGCACGCCTTTTCTTCGCTAGTCGACTTACTCACCTCCCCACCTATTCTGGCCCATTTTGATCCGTCGGCTCCGACTGAAGTTCGCACAGACGCCTGCGGTTATGGGATTGGCGCCGTGCTAGCCCAACGTCACCAAGGGCAAGAACGCGTTATTGCATATGCCAGCCGCCTCCTTTCTACAGCTGAGCGAAATTACTCAATTACAGAGCGCGAGTGTCTAGCTCTTGTTTGGGCCGTAGCTAAGTTCCGACCGTACCTGTTTGGCCGTCCATTCTCCGTAGTGACCGATCACCACGCCCTTTGTTGGCTGTCTTCACTGAAAGACCCCACAGGCCGGCTCGGACGTTGGACGTTGCGCCTCCAAGAGTATTCTTACACTGTTCATTACAAGTCAGGGCGTCTCCATCAAGACGCCGACTGCCTGTCTCGGCACCCTGTAGAGCCGCCTGATCCTGGAGACAACGACCTCGGCCCGTGCCTCTTCGCTATCTCCGATCTGGTTAACATCGCGGACGAGCAGCGACAAGACTCTTCCTTGCGTATTCTCATTGATCGCCTCAACTGTGCCAGCCGAGATCCTTCATTGCAACTGTTCGTCATTCAGGATGGCGTCCTATACCGCCGCAACCTTCGTCCTGACGGACCTCCGCTCCTGCTAGTCGTTCCCCAGCGTCTCCGTTCATCTGTCCTAGCGGAACTACACGACCTACCGACCGCAGGCCACCTCGGCGTCTCCCGCACATACGATCGGGTCCGACGCCGCTTCTTTTGGCCTGGTCTGTACCGCTCTGTTCGGCGTTACGTTGCCTCCTGCGACCTCTGTCAACGCAGGAAGAGACCATCAACGTTGCCTGCTGGCCTTCTACAGCCTATTGACGTACCTCTCGAACCATTCTACCGTGTTGGACTCGACCTTCTCGGACCTTTCCCGACGTCCTGCTCCGGCAACCGTTGGATTGCTGTCGCGACCGACTATGCGACCCGGTACGCTATCACGCGTGCGTTACCAACAAGTTGCGCAACCGATGTCGCCGACTTCCTATTGCAGAACGTAATCCTTCACCACGGCGCTCCACACCAATTGCTGACGGACCGCGGCCGCTACTTTTTGTCCCGAGTAGTTGACGATATCCTCCGGTCCTGTGGCACGCAGCATAAGCTCACTACAGCTTACCATCCCCAGACGAACGGGCTTACCGAGCGCCTCAACAGGACTCTGACCGATATGCTATCCATGTATGTCTCGCCCGACCACCGCGATTGGGACGTTGCCTTGCCTTATGTAACATTTGCTTATAATTCGTCGCGGCATGATACCACCGGCTATTCTCCTTTCTACCTTCTGTTTGGTCGGCATCCTGCGCTGCCATTGGATACATTACTACCGAGTTCTACTGCCTCGACCACAGAGTATGCACGTGACGCCATCTCCCGAGCAACTATGGCCCGTGAAATCGCCCGAGACCGGCTCACCGCATCTCAGACCTACCAGAAGTCAGTTTACGACCGCCGGCATCGCCCAGTACACTATCCGCCGGGCTCACTCGTCCTCCTTTGGTCTCCTTCTCGCCATGTCGGTCTCTCTGAGAAACTTCTACGTCAGTACAGTGGCCCTTATCGAGTTCTCCGTCAGGTGACCGACGTGACCTACGAGATTACACCTCTTCATGCTCCGACGTCGTCCACTAGCCCTTTGACTGACGTCGTTCATGTAGTCCGTCTCAAACCGTACCACACGCCTGCTACATCATCCACTTAGCACCGGGACGGTGCTTTTGCCGCCGGGAGTTATGCTACGGTTGTGCTTGTGCTTGGAACGCTCGTGCTTGGTGCGCTCGCGCTTGGAACGCGAAGAGGACGAAGTGCGTTTCTGCTGCTGGGCTTCGCGTGCCCGGTTGTTCGGCTGCGTGGCTGTAAGCTGTTTCCCTGTAAATATATTTTTCCCTTTTGGTGTGCACATCTTCACGTTACAATATATATATATATATATATATATATATATATATATATATATATATATATATATATATATATATATATATATATATATATATATATATATATATATATATAATATATATATATATATATATATATGCAAATAAAGCAAAAAGTTTACTCGTTTCATATAAATTTACGTCTGCATACGCTCGGTGAACATGGATGAGCAAAAGTTACCTTTTGCAGCATGTACTGTCACGTACTCGTATATAATTCGCCACGCCTTGATTTGATTTTTACATGTGCCCCAAGGCTCAATATAATTCACCCCGAAATGAACACTGAAATCCAATTACCACCCTTTATAACAAGATTTTGTTAGCATGCAAAAAAGTTACCCAGTTCTTCTGCCATGTGCTATTACATTGCAAAAAGATTGAACTAAGTGCCTTGTATGTACTTTTTAATCCATTGCGCAGAGATCGTGGCCAACGTACAAATGAGCCACAAGGTCCCGTTCCGTCCGCTTCTTGAAGACGATTGCTGCAGCGAAGAGCTTGCCCAAATGATCCGGAAGTGCTGGGCCGAAGACCCCGCTGAACGTCCGGATTTCCATACGCTTAAGCCGCTCATTCGAAGGCTCAACAAGTAAGTAGTCGGATTCCTCTTTGTTCGGTGCAGTCAACAGCACTAATCCGAAGCCAGAGTAATGCTTTATGAGCGTTGGTGGTGCGCGGAATTCTTCACGTAGGACGTGTTCATTACGTCGCATTGTGCAACCCTAAATCCTGGTTTCTTTCATAGTGTAAATACGTGTTTCCCGTTGCTCAGACCACGCACGAACGAAATCGACTCGAGACTCTTTCATGCAACAATAACTAACCAACTATTTATAATTTGCTCTCTTGAGCTGCGTTCACGCAGACAATACTGGAATGCTCGCTCTATAATTTAGAAAAATGTGTACTTTTTGCTTCCAGCACAATGATTATTGGTTATAAACAAAATAACTTAATATTCTTGACATGAACAGAACCAACCGGTGGTATTTCTTTTATGGGTCTCTTCCGCCTGGTATAACCTCAACAGAGATACCTATGCTGGCGTCTTCGTTAATGCCGCCTCTTTTAATGTTTAATTTCCTCACCATAGTGCGAGGTAACAACTTTTTCTAACATTTACACAAGTGAGAGGTTGCTACTATCTACATATTTTATGTATTAATGGCTTTTGCATGACTTCCTGCAAGGCCCTGCTCCACGCGATGGGAATACTAGCGAATGACTCAGGTGTGGGCTGCACAGACTGGTAGCTTGCACCGGGCAGCAAATTACACAGAATGGCCGAGTTATTCTGGCCTCGAACGATGCAGTGCTTCATGGGCATATGACGATGCGGCGGCGCTTAGTAAATTTAGACAAGCGCTTCTCTACCTCAACTAACGGCTAACCGGCAAGCTAGAGGTTTAGTACCGACCTGGGAGTGATCCGCGGAAGGGTAGTTGGCTAGCTTTCATTGCACGCTTGCTTAAAAGGCACGGTAGCGATGGTGGTGGTAGTAGCGCTTGGTTTAGTTTGAGAATGACGATAAACATAAAGCTGATTCCGGACATCGAAAACTGCCTCGCGTTTATTGAACGCTTTTATTTTTGAGCCGGCGGAAATAAAATTAATAAAGAGGGTAATAGGGAGGCATGCAAAGAGAGGAAGAATAGGAAGCAAGGATAGCGAAGAGCTATTTGCAACTCAACTACGTACAAGGAACGAATTGATACGCCCGCGTGCACAGAAATGAAATTCGTATAAAAACAACTGCTCACGGACAAGTGTATTTTCATAGGTTCGGTATGTACGCGGAAATCCACTACAGTTATTTACATAACATATACGTCAGCTAAGTGCGCTTTGGGCCTGGAGTCCGACCACTTGGGACATCGGTCGACTGTGGCCTTAATAGGGACGTCCAGTGTCCAAGCCCAGCGCGCCTTGGGAAACGGATGCATTATCTAGTACATTCTCCGCATTTAAGAAACCTTTCGGAAATACTGAAAAGACAGCCGGTGTTTTCGTAACCTAGTGCAAGGTAATGAGTCGTGCTATTACGTTCGTCGCTTGGCAACCTGAAATGATAAAGAACGCCATAAACATCGGCATCCACATCTTCGTCAGAATCCCTTGTTCAGGCTTTTGTCTGCTTACTCTGAAACAAAAGGTGGTTTCTTGAGGAACTGCTTAAGAGGAAAAGAGAACGAGAGCCTTCCGCTTGTAGCGCAGTCCGGGAAGTGAAACTCTGCACCTGTCGCAATGCTTTCACGGGTACTTTGCGGAAGGACCAAGGGATGCTCGCGCGCCCATCTCTGAGGAACGGTCGATCGCCAGCGGTAGAGAGCGTAATTGCTATCGAATAAAGCCCGAGGCCCGTATTTTGAAGCGAGTGTTTGTTCTTCACTTCTTTGTGTTTCCTTTTCCCTCCATCCAGCCCCGCCTTACCGCATCCAGGAAAATGCACTGCCTCTTTGAAACGAACCGCGGCGCCACAAGCAACAGCTACTTAAGAAGAAAACAGTGAATCGGAAAAAATTCTAAAACAGGTTCCCAAACGCTGGTGGTTTTTGGTGACCTTAGGGACATTTTTCTTCATGAAATTTAGAGCAAAGACCCGCTATGAATAAAAGAAGGCAGAGAAAAGATGCGTCGCAAACAAGAATTATTTATAGCAGACAAGCATGCCCAACATTCTCGGACAGAAATTTTGAAAATTGCAAAATTGTAAGACAATGTTACGAAAAAATTGAAGGCAGTGGTCTATTCTTCTGATATGTAGCAAAATTTTTCTTTTAAAGTGTTTCCATCGATCGCATCGAAGAGTTAAGACTAAGACTGCCATAGAAACCCAATGAGGAGCGTTTTTGACGATAACAAAAGCGTTAGTAAAAATTTCACAAGACTGCCTCCAAGTAATCTTCGGGTGTATTGACTGCTATAGTAAAATTTTATATTACGTGAAAAAATTGCCACCATAAACGGTTTCCCACCCAAAATAATTTTGTGTACATTAAAGTTCAGCAGGTGGTCGAAATTATTCCGGAGACCTCCACTACGGCACCTCTCTCTTCCTTTCTTCTTTCCCTCCCTCCTTTATCCCTTTTCTTACGGCGCGGTTCGGGTGTCCTCCGATATGAGAGACAGATACTGGGCCATTAACTTTCCTAAAGAAGCAAAAACCAATTTTCCATAATTTTGGGTATCTGAAGAAAATTATAGAGTGCTGTCGAGCGCTTCCGAGTGCTGCAACAAAACAGCCTCGATGCAGAACCTCCCTCTCGCAAGATGCGAGTGGACTCGGCTCCTGTATGTGCTCAAGAATCTCCGTTTTCAAAGCTCACATTCATGATGTGGAAGCAGTGAAATGGTTACTGGCTTCAGTAGAGGCGACGTTCAAATACGCGGTAGCGGGGGAATTCCACTGATCGATTCGGAGCACGGTGTCGAGTGTGCGTCGGAACAACCGAATCCGTTACCGAATCGTGATCGACCCTTGGAGCACAAACATGCTCCGACAGAGAGCTTGACGCAAGCTCTGATACGGAACCGATAATGTATGTTGAAACCGCATTCGGTCCCTCATGTTTTGCTCTCAGCAGCGAATCCTGGCGATAGACAGGAGTCGTATCTAGCCGTGAACTCCCCACGTGCGCAGCATTTCGTCTCTTGTTACGGCCATCGACAACTAACATCGAGTATTCTTGTACGCCGGCGTAATTATGCACGCGTGCAGGCATGGAGTTGAGCCCTACGGTCTGCACGTAGCCGGAAATTTCCTACTATTTACGAGGCTTTCAAAAAATATTCGCCTAATAGACGCCTACCAGAGTGCGTGCATTTTTAATTGTTGCTAAGATGGCTCTAGGAGTTAACTTCTACCTACAGTGATATGGCTCTAGGAGTTATTTTAACTTCTACCTACAGTGATCTAGACAAAAAGCGTTGTTACAGGACCGAATGATGCCGTATCAGAAAGGTTAACTAACTCCGGGGGTTAACTGGCGATGTCTGAAACGGCAGTAGTCCATGTGCAAAAAAAACATTACAACATTATTTGCACGGAACGCTAAATTTACGTTGTCTTTTGTGTTATAACGATATTATAGCAGTGATATTTTACTTATAAAGTATTTACGGCGTCCGAATACGCATAATGTGTCAGATAGCGAGAAAATGTATAGTTAGAACTATGAATATTTTTGTAACGATATAACTTGGTGTCTCTCAGGATCAAAACATGTATCCATTGTTCTAGGTAGAAGTGGAAATTGGCGTTGGAAAGAAACATAAAAGCTACTTTGAAATGCATAGCATAATGTACAGACGTTAGCCAAACTGGAGAAACCACGCGAATGGTGGCAGAATCGCATGCCGGAGCTACCTGGCATCGCCAGCCTGTTGTCGAGATACGCTCTTCCTGCCGTCCAAATTATGCTTTCCCGTTCGCCCGCAAACCGCCGTCAAGCATTGCTCTTTCGACAGTGAAACCGTGCAATGAACAGCCCTTAGCTGCCTTGGTGGCACAGTATACGGGCGAGCGAATTAGCGCACGCGAGAGAGTTTATCAATCTACCGCTTGCATTACTCGCTGTCCTGGCGCAACTTTGTTCGCATACGCTCTGCATCCTATCTAAAGCAATACGTGGCTTTCACTCGATGGCGATAATTTCCAACTGATTAGGTAGGGAGATGAATACATCAAGCCGAAATGTGTAGCCGCACTGGGGGTTTCCCAGAAACCTCCACCTTGATAGTTAGCGCTCTAAAAATGATTTCGACATACCTGTAGTTAAACGGACGCTAAATTCACCAATGCTGGTTCCACAGGTTCGAAATATGCTCTCGCCAAAAAACTTCACCATCTCCTCAGTTGGTGCCCGTCCTCTGCTCAGATTCTGAGCATGAGCACGGATTCTGAGTCATGAGAAGAATAGAAAACTGGGCATTTGTTGTGTTACATCATTGTTCATGTCTGCGTTTCTTCGCGATGATAAAATATGAATATACATGGTTCATGTCAAATCCTTCACCTCGTCGCCTCTATACTGTTGATAGCAACACGTTCTGGTCCGGGGTCCGGCGTATTTGAATTAAATGGAAGAAATTCTCTCAAAGAACTGCGGCAATGTCTCCAGTCTCTTCGTCATGAGCCCTAGACTTCTCATAGTTCTCCGCGTCGAGAACTCGCCTTCGTCGCAGTTTACGCTGAAAATCCACTTCACGGCGAACGGCCCACGCGGCGTCTAATTTCAGACTGTGTAGCAGCCTGCAGGCTTAGCTCAATGATCCGCCCTATTTCATTAACTAGTACAGGCGTCCACGACAAGGCTTGGCACTATATAAGCTGGTTAACAAGCTTCCACAGAGCAGCACGCTCGCGTTCCAATGCTTACCGTCAAGTGCAAGCCGCGCGTTGCTATAGGCGGCATGCCGAGCCTATGCGCAGACTAAGCCCCGTTAGTAAATGGCGCATGTGCTTGACAAAACGTCTCGCGCACGCCGGCTCACTTGCTCCGACCACGTGTGTGCTCGTTTTTTTTTTTTTGCTGGTATATTTCTTCTTTATTATACGAGGAAAGGGTCTGATAGGGTTGGGATATGATATGAGGCAAATATCGGTAACGCCTCATTAAGCATTAAGCGTGCTGCCTTGCGTTAAGTCAATTCACGCACATTCGCAAGCCATTCGTATAAAGCAGGTGGCTGGTGCGACAGGCACTGCTCGGGCCAATCAGGGTGGCACAACTAAATGACGTCACCGGGCAAGTGACTGTATTCGGGACAACTAGCATGGTGTGTAGCAAGTACATCTTTGGTTACAGGCGCGAAAACAGACACCACACAAGGTAGCAAGACAGGACGGAGCGCCACTAACAACTGGCGCTCCGTCCTGTCTTACTACCTTGTGTTGTGTCTGTTTTCGCGCCTGTAACCAAAGATGTACAGTTACCAACTTGCCCAGCAAGGCGTTCTTTTAAGTGTAGCAAGTGCTTTCTACCTCTCTTTCTTCTTTCCTCCTCCCACCCCTTCATATTACAACACGAACGGCGTGACGGGGAACCGTTACTTTAACAGATGTCGTTTTACACAATTCAGGAACAGGTGCGATTAGGATTGTGTGTACTCTTTATGCAAGTACGGACGCATTAGAAGGAATATCGAGGGGCAGCTTATCACCTGACTCAAAGCACCGCAGATAAACGAAGTCGCATCATGATGTACGTGTTTGTGCGTTATCAAATCCTCTGACGTTGCAAAAAGTTAACAGTTGTTTTGTTTTCTCTTCTAGAGAGCGGCAAGGCGTGAATATTCTTGACAATCTTCTGTCACGTATGGAGCAGTACGCTAACAATCTTGAAAAATTAGTTGAAGAGCGCACAGCAAGCTATCTTGAGGAGAAAAGAAAAGCCGAAGACCTTTTGTACCAGCTTCTGCCTCGGTAAGTTCTAAAACACGCTCAGGCGGATGTTACAAACGAGCAGGAAGCTATCTTACAGAAAAAAAAATAAATTAATTAAACAGTTGACACCGTCTTTTTTCAGTGCGTTGGTATTACCGCATGTATGGCTGGATTCCTATGTGATTAAACTAATCTGAATGATAATGGGGCTTACTATAGGCGTCGAATTGAGACTGGATGTGACACAAGGCTCACAACGAGCAACAAAAATGCCATACACGGCAAGATCAACTAGCGACAGTCGTTGATTACCTCCGCATGGAAGGAGAAACTGCTTTCATCTGGTTGTGCGAAAAAACGACATTCGTGTATTTCTACAAATCCAACCAATTTCCAGCGCTTAAACTTTTCCATGGCAGAGCACAAAACAGTCGACATCAATATGAAAGCGTGGAAGAAGATAAACCAGCGCTTGTTGGCGTAAAGGCTGAGGGAACAGTTCAGGGCAGTGTAGCGGAACCCAGGCATTTTTGCTTACGGAAGAACTACGCCAATGCATTTTTTCCACTTGTGGCTCGACAGCCCCACTATCGATCAAACTAGCCAGCGCACCGACTTTGAAGTGGGGACCATGTTGCTCCGTTTTTCCAACTTTCAGTGTGCATAGTAGAATTTGTTTTGTCGCAGCATCCAAGACAAGCTAAATTATGACCGCGAAAGAAAGAGATCGTCGGACAACAATTATTTAACGTTATTCACAGCAGTACCAACAAAGCCATTAATGCAGTTAGGGGTTTTAATGGTGACCAGCTCCCGGGGGCAAATGTAATCTGTCAAGCAAAGTGACTGCATTCGTTGGATGCTCACACAGACGGGCAAGTCAGTGCTCGTCTGTGTCGTGTCTTCCTCGTAGTCCCTGTCAAAATGCGCATTGTTCTGCTTTAAAATTACTTGCCAACTCGCCCAAGCATCTGTTTTAACAGTGCTGTCGCCGAGCCCAAGCCAAAACAGGGAACAATATGATGTATTATGTACGACAAATCAAGACTATAAATGCAAGTGTGGAAACTAGAGCAAGCGAAATGCCTAATTATTTCACTTACCTGCTTTTGAGACCGGGATAACACCACATGATAGGCCGCTTTCTTCTTCTCACTCTTTGTACGGGACTCTTTGTATGGCAGGTCTGTTGCTAGTCAGCTTATCAAGGGACAATCCGTGACAGCCGAATCGTATGACAACGTGACGATATACTTCAGCGACATCGTGGGCTTCACTTCATTATCTGCACAAAGTACGCCGATGCAGGTATGATGTACCTTTTGTACAATACTTTCTTGTCTAATGCGGCGAGTTGGGCGTGTTGGTACATAGTTTTCTGGAAAGCAGCGCTGAACAGACGAGGACAGAGACAAGGCGACAAGGACGGGCGCTGAGCGCCCGTCCTTGTCGCCTCGTCTCTGTCTTCGTCTGTTCAGCGCTGCTTTCCAGAAAACTTTCTTGTCCTTGAAGGGGGGAAGTGTTTGTTGTCTGTGCGCGCTTACTTGAGCGTTCATAGAATAATATACTTTCTAATAAGAGACCTCACTAGCCTAATAAATATTGTTGTCTTGCTATTGTTCATGTTTATTAATTAGAACCCTTTTTCAGAGAAGCCAACAGATAGTAAACGACACACCAAAAATCATCTTGCCGAAAGTTCTGAAACAAAGATTGCTTTTAAAAGGACTCGTCCCAGTGTATAACCATGCTGTAAAAATCTTACCCACCTACGGACAAATGTATTCGAACGTTGGAAGAGAAATTCACCTGGGAGTTTGGACAGAATTCGTAACCAGTAAAAAACTCTCGCAAAACATAGGGGTACAGATTGCATTGGTATATGCAGAATTATTGTGAACTCGTTATCGTGAAATCCTATTTGGTTGAATAAGTCTTCAAAAAAGCATAAACTAAACATCCTAAGGCGCATATTGATGCAGCCTAGCACGATTACAAGGGCAAACCGTGCAGGCTCTTATTTTTCTTCGTAGTTAGGTTACGGTTAACGGGGGAACCCCATTTTTGCTAAATGTTGTGAAACTCTAAAAGCGGGCAGCGCTCTCCATGCTTGAGCTCTCTTTAACGAGCTATGTGTGCGGTGGCCACGTGCATTTGGGCATGTAAGAGGAAGAAAACTTCTCTTATAATAAATTCGCTATGAAATTATTGGCAAATGCCGTACTTGCGCCCCTATCGAATAAATAGAGCAAATACAAGGCAATGTTCTGCTCCTCTAGAAATACCTTTCAAAGACGTCGGCGCTTACTGAGAAATGATTTGAAAAAAAAAAAATGCGCGCCACGTGAGAGAGCCTAAGTTATAATCGATATCGTAGCAAGACGTCCGAAAGGCCGTTTATTAAGCCCCAAAAGAAAGTTGAAATTGTATTTTGTTGTTGATACGGAGGCAATTTTCCCGCGTTGATCTCCCTTTGATGTGCCGAGAGCCAAGTTCTCGCAGGATTGGATTTGAAACAAAATCTTACACTGGCGCTATTACTGTTTGTTTCTCTGTGTGTGGCATCGCTGGTGTATTGGAAAGTGTACGCGGTTCGCCGAGTACAGTTACTAACGCCATTTTGTGAACCCTTTTCTGTCTCCACTTGCAGGTGGTCGATCTCCTGAACGACCTTTATACTTGCTTCGACTCAATCATTGAAAACTACGATGTCTACAAGGTGAGGCTTTGCAATCTCTGTCTTCGCTTTGCGCCCGCTACGTCGACGCGGCTTGGTAGAAATGATTACTCACCCCCCCCCTCCCCTCTCCCCCCTCTTCCCCCTGCCTTGGCGAGATTGATAGTTTACTCTCTCAGCGGCAATATCGAGAGCGACGTTTGAAGTATGCCTCAGCAGCTGACTACCGCAACTGCTTTTCACCGTTTAGGCGTATGAAGAATTGCGCTGCGAGAGAAGGCGGTGGGCCCTGTGGCTCTAATGGAAATGTCGATATAGTGCACCGTATCATGTGAAGATTGTAGTTCACGATATTGTCCAAGCAGAAATTGCGCTGCTTTGTCCACTCTGGCTACCATTTTAGTGTTTCATCCGTAATCTGTGAATAATTGCGGTAAGCTGGGACACACGGTAGAGAGAGATAGCAGAGGTGGGGTTTTCTACAACTCCATATAAGCAAGCGTTGGTGGGAAGCGTCATTCTGCTGTACAATGTTTCAAAAAGAAGACTAGTCTTCGCTTGGTCAGCTGGCCAATTGCCAGCCTCACCACTTCATGCCCTTAACCTCCTTCACCTCGGTCCTTCCGAAACACAAAGTGAGGCCCTATAACACCTGTGTCAGTGATGCCCACACTTGCCTCAATGTCGCAAAGTGGTCTTGCTATAACTACGAATTAGGAAACGAAGCTCTAAACACAAGTCTTGTGTGTCGCGCCGTGTTTCCTAATTTGGGAAAATAACCGTCTATTGTACGACGTCAGCAGAAATGAAAGAACCTCAGGTGATCGCACTAATTTCGCAGCCGTCAACAAACACGCCCCTCATTACCCACATGCCTCCTAGGGGCGTTACACCCCACATACCATACCACAGCCATATCATACCTTACCATACCCCATGCGGTCTAAATTAATCTGTAGCCTTCCACGACGCGTCCCTCTCAGCCTATGTATTACTTGTGAAGATAAAACCATACAATTTACAATTTACATACACTACCCGACGGCACTCCAGTGTGCCGTACCATATAACACCACACTACACTATGCTGTGTCATGCCGTGCCTTGTCATGCCGCTGCCTTACCTCTTTGCTTTTGGTCAACGCCGCTTTCATACCGTATCACTCAAAACACATGGCTTGGTCGCTACCATGGTGGAAGATGGTTACTATTAACCCCGACGTCACTGGCCGCCTGTACTATTGATAAAGCGGCAATCTAACTAATTGGTAACGAATCCTAATGGATTACTATCAGCAGCCAAAGCTCCAATGACCCTAAAACCACTACTTTTGTGCAACATTACTGTAACCAGATCAACTTGCTTAGAGGTACGTTGTCTTTTGTAGTCAGTGATGTTGGCTCATGTATCAACTGATGTCGGCTCATGTAGTCAATATAAAAACCTTAAAAGGAAGCATCAGTTACCGTTGTAGCTAATTTAGGACCGGTTTGGCATATTTCTCGACCAATTTTATTTGCCTAAACCTGCTTTATCTACAGCGTTCAGGCATTCGGCGCACCTTAAGTATAATAGACTCTGTTCATAGCTCCTGTACATCCATCGATGAAATTCTGACTACTCATTTGATAACCTCCCTGCGAAATCACATCCAGAAAGAGACCACGGGAAAGCTAAACGATCTCTCAGTAATGAGGTAGGCGGTGTAGGGAGATAGTGTTCTTATTAGGGTTGTGATGTCGACAACGTGCGTGGCACAGGTGGAGACCATAGGCGACGCCTACATGGTGGCATCCGGCCTGCCCGTGCGCAATGGCATGCTGCACGCGCGGGAAATTGCCCGAATGTCGCTGGCGCTTCTACGAACCGTGCGCACCTTCTCCATCCGCCACCGGCCGCAGGAACAGCTCAAGCTGCGAATCGGCATCCACACAGGTGAGAGCTAGCATGCGCTATTGCCAAGCGTTCCCTAATAGAAGTGGCGCCTCTATCAGTCGGTCATTAGAACGCGCGTGCCTTTCATTTAACGCGTGCCAATCAGACAACGAATCTACGCACTTTACTGCCAGAGAAATGCTGGGCGTATGCTGAGAAGGAAAGGCCCAACAATTCATCGGAAGTATTTTTCCTGTCTATCACTCTTTTGTTGCACATTTGTTGGCACGCGTTAAAACACTTGTGTGCACATCTGTAAGTCCCACTGTACGTCGCAGTAAAGGAATCCTACCTTCTTTACGTAGCGTTCTTCAAGCCAAGACCGCTTGTCTACTAAGATTTATAAAAACTGCGCATACAATCCAAAAGCGAGCAACACAGATAAGCGAGTGAATCCTGACAGGCACTTTTATGATTCCTATAGCACACCTAGGAAGGGCTCTGGCAGCATTCGTCGTTGTTTTAAAAGAGCATGGGTGCACAGAGACTTGCCCGAGCATTACAGCCTATGCGGACGCAAGTGAAACGGTGCAGCACCTGTTGTGGAGAAGCAAACATGCATCATACCAGAAAGCCAGACATCTGCTTTTCGGTAAAAAGTGTTCAGGCTTGATCAAAAAGGTATTCCAGACTTGGTGTGAGGATTCTTACGCGCGTTGGGACTGTGATCGTGTTTTATGAGGCGTTCGTGCTGGCCTTGACTTTGTCCAATTTTCTTCTACATTGAAGAGCCTCACGGGGCTAAGAATTTCAACAACACAAGTACGGGACGCAAATTTGATAGAAGGAAGCCACCTGTGCACTATGCCTGCTCACTCCCGGCAGTGATTTTGGATCCATGACGCCATGCCAGGACAATTGTGGTTGACGTTTGCATTCATGGTACTTGACATATGACTAAAATGTGAGGCTGCTCAGCAACTCCGAATAACTAGACATGACGAGTCCATGCCTTCACTCGATGCGATGGCATTTGATGAGCGTAGCTGTCTATTCTATTGAGCTTTTCTTGAACGTATGCAGGGAGAAAAGCATTGCATGCGTGCGCATACACGCACGCTCGCGACCTTCGCGCGAAGTGACATACAAATGCATGAAGATAGACCTCACTTCGCCAGCATTTCTTCCACCTACAGTTTTTCCACAGGCGAAGAGTCGTATTACTTTTTTTTTGCTTCTGTCCTTCTTTTCATCCTTGCTACCGTCAAGCACCAGGCGGCTTCCTTCTTTACAACGCTCCGATTTCTCGATGTCCCGTCAGGCGCATCTTCGCCCCCACGCCCTTCAGACGTGTCCATTTGGGCCCGAGGCCTGCGTACGCATGACAGCCGGAGATCCGGAGCCACTTGTCTTTCCTGTCCTCCTTTTTCCGTTTCTTCTTCCTCTCCGTCCGGCGTTCGTTTGTTCGTCCCACGCATTTCCAGATCCTTTGTCGAGCAGCTGCCCGTGTTCTTGTCCTGTTCGCGCGTTGCGATTATAGCTCTCTGTGCGCCTGTACATTGGTCCCCAGCTGCGGGCTTCAAGAGCGTGCAGGGAGGAAAATGACGGACGCCGCGGAGAGAAGAGGAGAAAAAAAATGGCCCGGGTGTCGCCTTGGGGATAGCGGGGAAAAGGCAACGAGATAGGGGCGCTCCGCGTCTGTATATCTGTCGCCGGGAGCGGGCCATCGCTCCCGTGATGTGCTGTTTACTCGCCCCAAGAAAGGAACAGGGTTTGTACAGCTGATGCAACACGCTCTGTGAGCGATTGTTTCAGCGGGAGACGACGCATCGTGAGTAAGGAGAAAGAAGCGGAGCAGATGAAAATATTCAAAAGACGAGGGTTGCTGGCTCCGGCGAATTCTCGGAATTTCGGAACATGTTTGTTGCTCTTAAAGTTGAGTGTCCAGAGACGGCGAGACAGTGAACTTGTTGATGGGGCTGTGAACCGCTCGGCAACTTGTCGACGTTACTGCAAAGACCGGCCCTACCCGAATTCGGGTCTTCGGATAAATTGAGTCGTCATTTATATTTAAAGTTGGAAGACCTACCTCCAAGGTTGCCGGAATGAATCTCACACAGCTACCTCTGGCGGTTACATAAACCGAACAGGTTTATTTCTTGAGTCATATTTTTGTAACCTATCTCTTATGGATACTAAATGGTTAAATGACTGGAGAAGCGCAAAAGTTCACCAAATACTTACCTTCTTCGCTCTAGAGAAGAAGGTCATCATATGAGAACTATTTTCGCTATTATTCCTCTCCTATGTGAAACGCGATGAACATTTTTATTCCAAAGAAAAGAAATGATTTTCATGTCTGCTTATATATGAAAAACACGTGAATGCTTCCTTATATAATTATAATGGCGGCGCTAACGCTGAAATGCTCTTTTTTCTTTTTCAATCACTCTCAGGTCCATGCGCGGCAGGCATTGTGGGCCTCAAGATGCCTAGGTACTGCCTCTTTGGCGACACAGTGAACACCGCTTCTAGGATGGAGTCCAATGGCCTCCGTGAGTTTTTCTGTTTCTTTCATCGCCACGCACTCCACGTGTACTGTATTACAGAACAATTGCATACGATTATATCTTCGCTGCTTAATGGGTCGTCACGTTATTTAATCAGTCGATCAAACTGTTTTATCGGGACTTCTTTTTCAGCAATACGTAAAAGGTGCTGTAGGGGTTATGAATGTCATAAACCTCGAGTCACTGTGATAGTCATTGCGAAGACAGCTTTGGAATTTTTTTTCGCTGCACTTACTGGTGTCCGCAAGTTACATTAGTCAAGTATTTAAAAAAAAAGTGCATGTTCCCGAAAGAAAACTGGCGCAACATATCAGTCGTGTATAAGAAGGAGGATTATATTTCATTGCAAAACATTCTAAATGAAATTCAAGATTATTCTAAATCTCTCTGCAAATTTGCAGAATAATGAAAGAAATCAAGCAGATCGCAATTTGACAAAATTTTTCGTACTTTGGAAAAGGAACGCATCAAACGCCCAATGTAGCAGGAGAGTGATTAAGTGAAAAACTTTAATTGCTCTCGAGAGTATCCTATTTAGAGTGCAACAGGTGGATCCCTTACTCAATGCTCCAGCGGCAATGGCGGCATCGCATGGCTGATCGACCAAATGAAATTGGTCCTCCTGGTCATCGCTGCACGGCGCGGTGTCCCAGATGGTTACATTCCGTAACAATGTTAACGACGTTTAACATTTAGCAACACTGTTGAATCGTGTTCCTCAACAATGACAGAAACTTCAAGCGATTGCTCATAAGAACGCTGGCATATATTTGCTGCTGCCCTTTAGGCTGTGTTCCCTAATGTTGATCCATAAGTTGTGCATGTGCTGCGCCTGGCAAGGGCCATGTTCACCGGTGCATGAAGTGATAAGCGTACTGTTTCTAAGACAGTTCGGTAAGCCTTTCTATAAAAGGATTTTCTAAGGCAAACGTCTTTCTATAGAAACCCTTTTGAAATGTCTGAACGATGTTGCATGCTTGCGGAAGTGGCCAGCTGTCAGTCTTCCCCAATGTTGTGCCATTAGAGCTTTCAGCCGGATCGACTCCCACCAAGGGAACATTTGTGTCGCTAATTTGCGTGTTCTGACTATAAAGCGTTTTGCGCTGTAGAACGTTCAAAATAAGGACCTTGGTACAAACAGTTAGTGCAGACTGCCATCATTACATGAAGATCTGGTCGCGTCTCGCGTGGAGAGCAAGGTGATGAAGCGGCGTGCCGTAATCACTGAGCACAGAACATTCAAAAAAAGTGCCATTAGAACGCGTAGCGGCATGGAATAGGGCGTCGCGACGCCTAAGCAGCGGCCCTGGGTCCAACTTCTACTGGCATCGATGAGACTTTCTGGCTACGCGTACAAGGTGTTGTGAAGTCAGCTCTTATAGTTTACGCTATGTCCGACACAGCGAAAATAGCTCAGATTCGTCACAGTCCAATAATGCTCCTTTATTTAAGGCATTTATTTTTTAGTTGCGCACAATTAAAAAAAAGACATGCTGCGCGCACTACGGTTCTGTAGTATCCGAAGTTGCATGAATTGCTCCGGTGGCTGTCAGGAAAATGAAGCATTTGTTAAATTGTTCATATAAACAACGAGGTTAATTTTATCACCGTTTTACCTCTGTTCGGCATGTTCGTAACAGACCATGGCACACAGGAGAAAAAGTAGTAAAGGGAGACTCCAGTGAATTTGATCCAATAAAATGCTCCCCTTCCTGTCCTAGTGACCAACAACACACAACGCACTTTAGATTACGCCAACGCCCGGCATGGCAGGGACGGTCCAGATTTCGTCCCGCTACGCGATGCCGATGGGCCGGGCTGCTGGCTGTTAGTCACCAGGCCAGTCGAGAAAAGCCTGTTCAGCGGTTACAACCCTCGGGTGACATGAGATGCATGACGCAGAACTAGTGCGGAGGGCTGGCTGTTAGCTGGCGCTCTTTGTCCGTTCGGTGCCGGTTACAATGCGAGTTAAAGTGCAGATCATAACTCTGTACCACGCTGCAGCATCCCGAGCGAATTTTGTAGCGAAAGCTACACTGGCCACGACCTTGCGATTTCATTGTGGCTGTGCCCCGAGGAGGCACACAAACAGACCCTGAACCGTTCCCTAGCAACCGTCGACACTGGGCGGACGCCGCGCGCTCGCCGCGCCACCTGGCATGACTTCACACCGCGCGCCTCGCCGCGGAGCCACCCATACCCTTACCCGCCTTTACGCGCTTAACCGCTAACCAACGTATTCGGTGGCGGCATCTATGGAAGCCACTGACCCCCCCCCCCCCCCCCTCACCACCCACAATCACTGAATAAAAAAGAAAAACTTGTGCCGAGGCTGGAAATCGAACCAGGGCTCTTGGCGTTTGAGGCGGAAACTCGAGCCCTCGGCTTAATCATGAATAAAGGCGCATCTAGTGAATGCACGGGTTTCATATCTTAACTCTTCCGATCCAGAAGACGCCGCGCTTTCGCTACGTATAGTCTGCCTTAACAGAGCTAGGCCATCAGCAATTTTTTTTCTTGCTTTTCTTTCCGTCTGGAGTGATTATGTTAAGGCAGGTCTTTATTTTCGCCATAAATCAAGCGTCTAAGATGTATTATTAAAATACATAAAACAACTTGGACTGTTAAAGACAAATAACGAATGCTTACATTTATAAGTGGCTGCTGGAACAACTATTTAAACCTCGGGGACGTCAGATCGCTAGCACACACCACTATTTTTTAAATTTCATGCAGCAAAAAAAAAAAATCACCCTGCATTATACTCTACCACTTGTACTAGTCCACACGACAAACACACCAGGCGCCTTTTATTTCAAAAGACCGCGGAAAGACAAAAAGAAAACCATTTTTTCGACACTTTAGTTGCCAGGGAACGTCTCAGCAGGGCCCTGAATTCATAAACTCACACCTTTATGGTGGCAGAACTGATAACGTTAAAATTGTATTGTTGACAAGCCAGCTGGTTTTAGGGTCTGGTCTTTTTCACATAATGTGAGTAAGCTTCACGATCGCGTTAGAAGACTTTTACAAAGCCGTTGCTCAAAATAATGAGATGCTTGTAATTTCCACGCAGTTTGTTTAGTAGTAATACCACGTACTTTATCGGGTCGTTGAGAGTCATGGAGTATGAGGTAAACAGCTTCTTATCTCTGGTTCTCCTCTTTCTATTTTCAGCTCTCAAGATTCACGTCAGCCCTGCTACGAAAGAAGCCCTCGATAGGTTCAAAACGTTCCGCTTAGATTTGCGGGGAGATGTTGAACTGAAGGTACGTTGACTGTAAATTTCCTTTCTTGCGAGAGTTGCGGGAATGCGCAAAGCCGGGTAACGATGGGCTCATTTTCAGCGCATCGAGTTCCTAGAAGCGAAGGTGTTACTGTCGTTTAGAAAAAAAGAAAAATCACAAGGGGTTTGGGTGACCGCACCGCACCACGGCAGAAAAAGACAAAAATGCTCTTAAACACTGGTTGCAGCCTACCATAAATCACTTCAGCTCTTGAAGCAGCCAGCTTTAGAGCAGGAAGGACAGCGGATTAATAAGCATTCATAAAACGCCGATTCATATGCAGTCGAACCCGGATGTTTGGAATTACTGGCTTTATCCAACACAAAGATTATCAGCTTGAGAACCCTATGTAAAAGTACTGAAAAGTCTCCCAATATATCGAACTTGAATTTCGCTCGTTATTCAATATAATGAAAAGTTTTCCGCGCCCCTGAAAGTGGCTCTGCAGCTAACGGTGCTCCTCGATCACTTTTCGTGCGCGGATACGAGTCGGCTGTGCGGCCTTGCGAACCTGCTGAGCTCTAGCGACGTGAAAGCGAACGACAAGGCGAAGGGGTGTGTGCTTGAGAGTGGTCATCAGTCTCCTGTACTCATTTTCCAAGGGAACCTAACTTAACTGAGGCCTACTGGTAGCCTTCGGCTGGCGTGCTTATGAGTAGCCACATCGGCTAGTTAAAAAGCACCATCCGCTGCGGTTTTAGTACGGAGCTCGTTAAGCTTCTCAACGCAGTCAGCAGTGCGCTGCAAATACGCCCGCCGCGGCATGTCGCTGCAAGAAACGCATTGCTCTAATGACCACAATGTGTTATTGCTTCTAGACTACAGATACGCTTTTATACTAGCATTTTGTATACATCGAATTACCTTCGAGTTCGGTATGTCTGGGATTGACTGTATATCTCACGTAACGTTAAGTAAACTATGACCTCAAAACCACCTTTATGGGCTTTAGAGTGGAGCAGACAAGGCATGGACTAAGCAATTCAATGCAATCATTTAGTTGGTGTCGGCGAATTCCACACGGAAATTCCTTTAACTGACATCTGCGCTTTATTTTAAAGAAAGACAGCACACTCCAACCTGCTTTTTGTGATTCTGTCGAAGTTAGCTGGGCAGCAGAACAAATGTTTCTAGCTGAGAACTCAGCTGTTGAAAAGGAAATATTGTGTTTACCCCTCGATTCAAAGTCGTGACGTTTAGCTCTGTTTAATTCAATCCATCTTCATTTTCTGTAAAAAAAAAAAAGAACCACAACTAGAAGCTCTAGAGACAGCTTTACTGGTTCCAGGCAGAAATATGTACTCCTAGATGGCTAGTCGAAGTAGATGGCAGTCTGGTAGAGCCTCAGAGATCCGCAACAAATCGTACGTGATGTCACCGCAGCTTAGTTGGGAACGGGGTCAGTGCGGCGACACAAGTATTCCATCTTCTGGCATTTTCTTGCTTATGAATACGTAGTTTTCAGTGTATGCTGACTTTCCGTAATTAAATGTTAATGTTGGCTTTCATCGCTGGATTACGGCGATTTAATTTGTATAGAGAAAGCCTGCAAAGTATCAGTATCTCCGTAATGCGAAATCGATCGCCCCGTTGTTGTGACGCTGTGCTGAGACACAAACACGTGCCATATCAGTGTTGTGTGTGTGTTCTCAATGCCGCAAACACCTGCACCAGCCTGTTAAAACGAGTATACAAGCTAATGCTCGGATTATTCACTGAGCGCATCCGATATCCTCGCGATTGGCCTTGCCGACACAGGAGATGACAACTGACATGATTTAGGCACTCTTATTAAAGCGAACCTAAAGTGAAGCCCCGGGGAAGGAAGTGCACCTCGTATGTTAATCTCGGAAGCTTGAATTTGTGCTTTCTTAAACATTCTAGTGTTATACTTAAAATATTGAAACAATAATTGTACGTGGAGTTTCTTCCCTTATAACGAAGTACAGTGTCAACAAACATATTGATCACGTGACTTCAAGTAGCGCCTTAAGTGTACAGTCGAGTGCGACACAGATCAACAAACGTTGCAACCCTATCTTTCAGTCTGTGGAGTAGGTTCTGTTGTGCAAACAACCGAGACGAACTAATGATCACAGCGTTCGTTAAAATGTGTTTGGCTAGCATACAATCTGGCGCAGTCGACATCAATAAAGGGCAGTCATAGAGTACAGAACACATCGCGTTCTTAAACATCGAAGATATGATCCCTGGGCAACGGCACCTTCGACAAATAAGCACAGCCTCATTAATGTACAGCGTCGCTTTTTGCCTCATTGCTTGTTGGTAGTAAATTATGAATACAGGGCACTAGTGATGGCCCTGAATAATAGAAAGAGCAGTGGTTACCAACGACCGAGAGCATAATGCTTTTATGTTGGTGTGGTATATTTATTGATGCAGACGTTCCAGTAGGGAAAAGACAGCGCAAAAGGCGCGACAACAGAGCAGCTGTGCTAAATCTCGTCACGCAAATGTACCACACCCTGAGCAACACCTTAAGTCGTTAATGTATGCGATCAGCTCAACAAACTGCTTTTGCTCCTACTCAGCGCTTCTCAGAGTTACCCACCGGTGAAAAAGTACGACTGCAGTGCCGACAGCAGGGACACGTTGAAAGAAGAAAATCAGACAGAGAATCTCACCGACAGCGCTCTCTAAATCAGGCTCGTGTAACCTCGCGCGAACGGGTTTTCTAGCAGGCCGGCTTTGTTTGAACAGTTATGCCGGCACTGCAGTGCAATCTAACATCACGGATACATCTGCAGCTGCCGATTGTCGCTGGCCCATGGAATTTTATTCAATAGCTGGTGACAATGAGAAATGCACCACAGGAGATCGCATTCGGAAAAATCTTGGACCTGCATTAGGCGCAGTGTCAATTCGAATTCCACACCTTATGTGACCACCGCGTGGATTGTTCTCGATAAACTTTACAATCCAACAACCGGACTTAGTCAAACAATGTTTCTTTTTCTATTATTCTTAAGCGAAATTTTGTGTTTCCGAGGCGAATCTGTCTGCTCAGGGAGTGATTCAGGAGGACTATGATGTCCGTAATCCTAATAGCATTTTGTTCTTGATTCAAACTGTGCAAGCCACGAAACGGCTGGCAAACTGCGCATGATCGCCTGAAACACACTGTCAGTACGACACGGATGCTGGCTCATACGATACGATATTGGTCAAGCATAGGTCAGCATCACCATTTAATTGTCATAGTGCGTAAATTTGCGCAATTCAGGAACAAAAATTCTCTAGGTAGAATTCACCGCTAGCTTCCTCACGCAGCTTCAGGAAGTAGAGACGCGCAATCTATATCAAGCAAAGTGCCGCTTGCAGGCATAGAATGATTATGTAGACTGTACTATGACGAGGTTAAGTTTCCATGCAAATTGTCTGTGCTCTTTAAGGAAGCAGGAAGAGGTCATCAATTGTGTCACTGCACTGAACTTGAAAAAAAATTGAGTGGCACTTATTGCATCATATATGTTGTGTTTCTTAATTGGTTCTCCCAATCGTTGAAAAAGCTTACAAAAGCGGGTCTTTAGTACATGAGATACTTTCATAGTAATATTTTACTTACCACGCAGGGCAAGGGCACCATGACAACTTACTGGCTTTTGGAGGAAGTTGACCAAGGGGTGGTGACGACGACGAAGGCGATCGCTGAGAGCGGCGAGCACCCGAAGGAGACCAAAGTCTGACACGGCCACTCCTAGGACATTCCTGTTATTCGAGTATATCGTTGTTCTGGACGTACTGTGGGTCATGTGGCGAGGTGCGTGACCAAATGCGAGGATTGGCAGAGCGAACCCACAGTGTAAAATTACTACCACCAGACTGCACTTCGTGAAGTACACGCTACTGCGGCACAGCAGACAGTGGGCGACAAGCAAAGAACGCGGCCTGCGAGTGCCTGTTGCATCCCACCACAAGGGCCATCTCCGCCGCTGGCAGTGCAACCCATCGCAAGCGTCGCTTTCGAAACACTTTCCGCACACGGCGAGCGCAACGATCGCGAACACGAACTGCTGAAACGCAGTGAAGCCTAGGCGATGCTGACTCATTTCTCGGACGTTGCACACACTACACGTGGTGACTTGGCGCTCGTAGCCTATTGCAGCCGCGTTTTCTGGTGTATGATCACGGTAAGCGTCGCCGCCCCAGACAACTTTAGCTCAGGAGCTTAGCGAATCGCACTGGTTGCAACTGCGAGACACGATGACCAAGGGCGGGAATGAGGCACCAGGAAGTTTAGTCTCAGCGGTAAACAGAGCCTAGACCTTAAAGGGAACAGACGCAGTGCGCAGCCTGCGGCTACGGGTGAGATCTGTATGTACGTTTTGGATTGTGCGAAACGAAACTTACCGCCGCTTGCGTCACTTAGCTAATCGCAACGCGTCGTCATGTCAGAAGAAACAGGAGCCTGATCAGCTGAAAAGTGCGTGAGTTACTTTGTGCAGTCATGCCAGAATGAAATGCAACCAGTGAAGCGTGTCATTTTCGGTGCAGTCAGTGTAGCCTAGCAACAAACTTCGGCACAAGTTCTCACTTGCCGCTCCCATCGTCACTCGGTGAACAAGCGCTGTCCCTGATAGCGGCCGCGACGTTCCTTGTCTGTTCAGTCGTGCGGAAGAAGCGCTGGAGCTCGAATGCGGTTTGGCGGTATTGAATACTGACTGTTTTTTAGTGTGTGTGCGTGCAACGGGGGCATTTTTCGGAGGGTATGAGGTGATGACCAGCCCTAGTGTGCACGTCGCACACAATGACATGTGAAGCTGTTGATGTCTTGAACGCAGCCTCCCCTTACCGCCTTGTCTTTACAGATGGTCTTTTTGTTTAGTTTCCTAACATTTTATTCAGCAGGAATGATGCTCGCCACTTGTTTTTCATCCGGAAAGCGACCTGAAGCGTTGGATATTACCTCACTCGTGATGGCTAATTTTCCAGTGCGAGCTTACCATAACAAAGAAGCGGAAATGGCCACCAGGCTATGACAGTCAGTAGAAGCGCTAAATTTCCGAGCGACGCTGAGAGAACGTGAGCGCCGGACACATACAGTATTGGTCAAAAGTCTTAAGGACAAAGCCTTTTTGCTTCGGCCGCCTAACAGAGTCATTACGGCACTATTAAAGACCGAATGACATTGAAATGTTAGAAGAAGGTTCTTTCTTGCGGTATAGAAGTTTCCTGCTTCACTTGCGTTTTGAATGGTCCGCTACACGCAGCATTCATTCATTTCGCTGCAGGTGAGCGCTGTAGCCTTAAGACTTTTTACCAATAATGTACTCAAGAAATACTTTGGTTCGGGCTAGTTGGTGCATAGCTTTTTGATGATGTCAGAACGGCGCGAAAACAACAAGGACCAAAGAGGCACACGAACACAACAGGACAGGCGCCTGTCCTGTGGTGTTCGTATGCCTCTTTCGTCCTAAATGTTTTCGCGCCGTCCTGACATCATCAAAAAGCAATATTGTACATTCCTTGCTGCTATGATTGCTCGCTGGGCTACATTGTCTACTTCGACTACCACTTACATCATTGTTCACGTTTGATTACGGCGTGACAGTAATTATGACGTGTCTATCCGGTACATTTGCAGTGTATCTCTATTTGCGGACCTAAATTAGCGCTGTCTCTGTCACATTGGCTTTGAAAGTGGCGCAAAACCCCACAAAGCACAGGCAATAACTGAGGCATGAGGCTCAAGGCTTTCGCTGCAGCGCAAACTAATTTGGAGTGGTACTTTCCAAAAACTAATCGCAGCGTCTTCACGCTTTTTAGAACAAGGCACGCAGTATCTGGAACAAAAGGAGCGAATGCCTGGGTGGCACGGTCACTCGCTGTGCGCCGGAGTCAAAGGAGGGCAACTGGGAAAAGAAAAATCACGTAAAAAATATAAACTCAATTCCACATGAAAAACAGAGCAGTGAAGTTCTGCGCAATGGAAGAATATGAAAAGTTTCGGGCATATCTGTTTCTCGATGCATCCCCATTTCTTCGTTGCAACTTATTTTTGGGGCACGAGGTGGAAAAAGTTATCAGGCGATCCCTAATACGCATGGCGGCCTTATCTCGGTAATATGGGTGAATACTCTCACTAAAGCTGCACGGGTTCACTGTAGCGTCTAATGACGCCTTTATGTAATATACGTTTATCGTTTTTTGTGGCAATGCCGTTTTGGCTTCTAATGCTGTGAAGGCGCATATGTTTTCTAGCTTGAATCAAGTTAAACCAATTTTTTTCACTGCTACAGTTTAATATGTAATCATTCCTTTCTCTCACGTCTGTCTGAAGAATTATTTTTCAAGTGTTTGGAAATTATTGCAGGCAAACCTTCACCGTTCAGCATTAATATTAGGATTACCTGCACATCAATATTTAGTAGCTCGCTCATCTTGCGGTATCAAAAGGGGTTGAATTCGTTGATCCATTTTAAGCATAGCTTTAAGTTTTATTGTCCAGTCTTGTTCCTCCTTATACAATCATGAGTCATTTCTGCTTTCTAAAAACACTGTAATTTGATCACAGTTGAACTAAATAGTATTTGCGTCTTCGGATATTCATTACACCTTCTTTCTACTAAATACGGCGCGCGAATACATGCACTCTTTCGGTGCTACCGTGGAGTACAGAAAGAACGCAGAAACGATAATGACGTCCAATGTTCTGCATCCGGAATAATCTGAAACTAATGTGGCCACGTAACAACCACTAGGCTCACAAGAAATTGACTTGTTTTTCGAATTTCTGAGCAGAATATGTTGCACCGTAACCATGAACAAGGTGAAGTCGAAGATGTTACATGTAGCTGCTGGCCGAAACAGTGTTGCGAAGTCCGTAAGATACTATCTGTAAGTATGCAGGTCGCGCCCTCAGAACTAACATTTCTCCTTTCAGCGTAATGTTTTTTTGAGCACCAATGACGCTACTATTACTCCCGATAAAGATTCTCTCTCTACTTTCTATATAGTTTCCTGGTTTCGTGTAGAATATGAAGCTCTCTGTCTAGGGTGTTGTGCCTATAGTTGCAATTTAGGTTCAATGTTTTCGCGTAAAAACCGATGGAATATAACTTTTTGAAACACCAATTTAACGTAAAACACCTTCAAACTAATTCTGTGCACTGATTTGAGGTCGTGAAAGACATGGATGTTAAAATGAAACTTTCGACGCTGTGGGGTCCTTATCTTCCTTCGAGCGCTAGATGTCCCATTATTTAGATTAATAGGAATTTAAGAACTCTGTAATACAATTCGTGCTCATTAACTGATTTATGGGATTCTTATTTTCACAAACAAGCGATCTAACCTTTTCTGCTGTTCGGTCGCATGTTAAACATTGAAATGTCTGAAATGAAACTGATCAAAATTGAAAAGAAAGAGCCTCCTGTGTTTTACGAAGTTACCAAGTGTGCTTTCGAACTGGTTCATTTTTTCGCAGTCGATAATGTTACAAATTGCTTAATCTTAATGCGAACAATGAAGTGTCGTGCACTTTATACCTCATTGTATATTGTCGCCATTAAGGAAAAAGTGTGCACTGAGCGTGTCTGCCTACTAAATTGATCATAAACAGCACTGGCGCTGAATAATCTTGCATCTCCTTGCTGCTCCTGCACATAAATAGAGGTTACATAATAGCTAAGACCACCAGCAAATCATCTGTCTGGTAATTAAGTTGTGACAACACAAGCGGCACAACTAACTATGCCGGAAAGTATTTACATACGTTATTATGCCAGCTGTTCGGGCTAGTCGATGGTGAAACATTGCAAATGTTGCAAAGCGGTGGAGAGACAGGATATTGGATAGTGACGCGGGACGAGCGCAGTCTGTATCCCACATCTTTATCTTGTGTCTACTTGCTCCGCTTTGTAACCTTTACTAAGACATTAAGTCATTTCATCTGGAGTCTACAAAAGAAAATTTTTCACAATCGTTATTTGGGTTCATCTGATTTACACTCGGATCCCTTTTTCCAGGACAATGGCAGGTAATCTTGGTGATTCAAAAACAGGCCGCGGCATTTTTTTATTCATAGAAAGGGAGACAGAATAAAAAGCTTGAAGAACAATGTAGACTCAATTTAGAGGCAAGGTGAGCTCTGAGAGAGCACTTAGGGTGATAATATATTTCAGTGATGGCAGTTTTGCAAATCTGGCTATTCAAAAACCTCACACACCGCAGGGCTGCAACAGTGGGCCTGCAAGAGGCACCAATTGACAGCACTCAGCCATGCAACTATATTTTTATATGGAAACTGCCGTTGCGACCTGTTTCACAGAGGATGTGCTTTCGCCGACAAGCAGGACACTGTGCAGGCTTTAATGCAATCGCTTAATAAGTGATTCCTGTCACAAGCCATTTCTAGTCTTTTGCATAATAATGTGATTTACACATATCGTCTAGCCCTGGAGGTTGGCATGTACTGCTAAAAAATGCAAAGACCAATCACTACGTCTCCAGCTCTTGACGCCAACTTCGATGTAGAAGTTAAGGATATGCGGATTGTCTTCATAATGTCAGTTGTCGAAGATTGCTTAAGTCGTTCCTTTTGTTTCCAGAATACTGGTTGCACGATATCTGCACTCAATGTGAACGAATTCCTACTTGTATAAATTAGAACGACAAACAATTTTACACAGCAACTCTGTTCCAAAATGTGCTTGTCCAATAACAGCATTACCTATACAATATACCCACGGTGCTTGTGTAGTGTATCTGGCTCTCCATTGACTGACATTGCGCAAACTTACAACACAGCAGTGCTTAACTTCAAGGCGTTTCTGCGAGACACTAAGTGAAAAGGTATTTAGCAGTCCTTCCCTAAGCACACAGTATGTACTAGAGATAACACACTAAAGAGACACTAAGGGTAAATAAAAGTGTAACTGTAGGTACAGATCACCCTACTCTAATGACAAGCGTATAGTTTCGCTGAAAACGCAGCATTTATAAACAAGAAAAGGTTAAAAATGAAACACTAGTGTCGCCATCACCGACGGATTTCGCACGTATGCAGAGCGCATCAACACAGTTTTCCGGGCGCAAATCTAAGAGACTAGGCTATGCCACTCTTCACTTCGAAGTATTGATCACAGAGTCCCTATTGGTGTAGATGTCGCGAGTTTCAATCGAGGGCCGAGAAAAGTTTTAAATACAATTTTGTCAGCAATAAATGCGTCTTTCGCTATCGTACAAACATCAAGACAGGCGTAGAGAGCCATAAAATTGATCATTACTAAGAACAGAAATTGGGTAGAGTTGTCATCAGTGTCTATGTCACTTGAATATGTCACTTGAATAAATGAGTTGTGATTGCACGAGAGTTGAATCAAAAGTAAAAATGCAGAAAAGAAAGTTGCTTCGCCCAAGCCAGATTGCAGATGCCGGGTATGAGCAAAGTAGTTTCGCTGTAGTAGGATGGAAACTTGAACGAGCTGATGTAGATGCATATTGGATGGAGGAGCGCATCCGCACGAAGGACAGACAGAAGCAAACAACACAGACGAGTGCTGCCTTAACTGTGTTGTGTCCTTCCGTGTATTTTGTCCGGTTGGGCTGTTCGACCCAATGGGTAACAATTTTCGTTCGTTCTTCAAAGATCAACTAGCGAGTGTGGGTTTGGTTAGCCATAAAATTACAGTAATTTAAATCTAGTTTCTAAAATATATGTGCCATCAGTGGAATTAATGATCCCGTCTGCTTCTTGAATGACAAACATGAGCTGATGTCTCTCAATTCCAGAGCTTTCGTCACACTTCATGTAATGAGAAATGATGACAGCACTCCAGTGGAATACAGTATGACACTGATAAAACAAGCTTTCTTGATCCCACAGGGACTAGGGATTTACACGATTTGCATGTCTTTTCAGCAGTCCCTGTAACGTAAGCGGGTTAAATGCTGCAGTAAAGATTTTCGTCAAAGTGCTGTATTTCTTTAGTCCGTGCAGTCCTTGGATGCAATTTCTTCATATCGGGCCTTCATCCGGAGGCCAAAAGAACAGTTCTTTTATTAAAATTTGAATTGTGTGAATTCTGCTGTCTGTGTTGTAAACATGCATTCTCTTCGCCGCGGATTGCCAAGATCATGGACGGGATTTCGTGAGGAAATATGTTTTACGCATGAATTTTGTGTGAATGATGTTGAATTGAACAGCATGTGCCCAATGACACTGTTAAACATTAGAAAAGGACAGGTTGATGTTAATGCAGAGAGTAAGACATGGCATTTGTGAAGCAGACTGCTACCTACTTCACCAGAAACTCATGCATAAGGTTTTACATCATTCAGTCACCCACAGCCGAACCCAATAGACACTGTTTCATTGTTGCAGGAGCGAAGATATTTTTTGAAATTAATGTTTTCAAAGCTGTTTGCAGTTACGTTGTTATGACGCATATTTAGCTACTGTATTAAAAAGAATACAACTGTGGGATGAAAAGTTCAAGTGAAATTTATTAATTGACGCATGAAAATAACTACGAGAACACAACATGAAGTTGTTGCTGTTGAAAATGCCACTTTTGTTGGAAAGATTGAGGAGTGTAAATAAAATAAATACGTGTGCGTTACGTTCTGTCATTCTGTGACTATAAGCGATGCGTTTCTTTTTTGTGGATTGAAATTAAAACGCTGTAAGTGCATTCTGGTGGAACACATCAAACGCTCGTACGTGCACTGTCCGAAAACTAGAAACATCATCTTTCTTTGCTATGCAATTCAGCCTCACTTACTAGTTTGGTCATGGAAACTGTGATAGGAAGCTGAAAGATTAACGTTCTCTATAAGTCTGCTCTGCTCTTGAATATTTGCAATGCGTAATACGCACTCAAAAGTTTTTTGCTTCAGCCAAGAAGCTACTAAGCAACGAAACCGTTGTTCTGACAGATGCTGGAAAGCAAGTTGTAATTTTCAGTGTCCATTTCGCAGACAAGACATGTTCGAAAATTGAAACTTTGCCCTTTTCGAATGATCCATAAGTACGTTTTATTTAGCATTTATTCTTCAATATCACCGAATGCAGCATGAAATTCCCGACATTATTTCGTTACAAGGTTTTTATGATGCTTATGCTATGAGTGCGTAGAGATTTTTATGTGCTGGTCGGCCACCTTGCTCATGCGGGCCCTGTAGTGGGTGCGGACCATCTAGTAACAATTTTTTTTTCACCAAAAATTGAACCCTGAGGACTATACAACATGTAAGGGCGGCATGTAGAAAATTAGGACAGTTCATTCAGTATTATTTTTGAAATTATTAATGAAGGTGAAGGACAAATACACGCTTCCTCACATTCGCGTGAAGTAGTGAGGACGTGAAATGTTAAACGACTACTAAGATGAAAAATGTGCCATCACAGCTTTATATTTTTTCAGATACCAAATTTTCGGTACTTTAACTACATTTACATATCCTGTTTTTTCGTTTATCCTGGAAAGATTATTTTCAGGATGCACTAAAACCGTCAAACATTCCCAATTTATTCTGATATATCTGAGCAAACTGACTAGCCCCACTGGGATCTTTACCGCGAGTTTTATATAAGGTAATGTCATATCTTAGGACTCCTTGCACCTTTACCAGATCACTATGCCTGAGTTAAACGGCCGTTAATAATGTTTCATTGAGACTGATACGTGATTGAGCGTTCCTTTGCCGTTAAGATGACTATATAGAAAAGAAAAGCTTTATCGTCGGAGCAGATGTGACGTCACATATTAATCTAAACATGTTCACAGCGATCGCCTAGCAAATTTCAAAATAGCGAAGAAATTCAGCTCAGTAACAAATCTCGAGACAAACTTTTTTCTTCTCTCTGCATTCCTACTTGCGAAATGCATGCTATTATTTCTGTTTCCTATTCCAGCGTATAGTACTGAATTCATTAGCAGCACAGGAATGGTCCACCCCGAATGACCAATGGTGCATGTATTAAAGCCTTAAGGGGGCAGAGAAGATGGAAACAGTATTCTACAGACATGATTATCATACACTGAAATGATTTGCAGGACGCAACAGAAGATTCGTTGGTAAAAAATTGTCTAATGTTAAGAAAATGCATTCAGACCGATCAACATTGCCGAGGTATGATAACAGTCCCGTATTGATGCCAATGTGGTTGTACAACTCACTAAAAAAAATTGCGTACGCTTACGCCATGCAACGTAAGTCGCGAAAGCGTAAGCTTTGCATGTTTTTTTTTTGTTTCGTATCTACCCCTTTCACTACATCATGACTTTTTCCTTCATGGCACGATCCAAATATCCACTCATTCACTGTAAGGGAAGAGCTACGCATGGTGGCGTCATCATGAGGGAGCGTGCGCGCCACCTGAATATGAGAAAGGCAGCATGAGGCATGTGCAAGGGGTGGTCGCATGAAGTGGAAGGGAGTTTCGCTTTATTTTGGGGAAACCGCAGGTATAGCCCTCGCTGTAAAAAGACGCCTATCGCAATGAGCAGTTACAAATATTATGGACGCCTTTACTTACACAAGCACTACCAGAGGAGAAATGTTTTAAATCAGTCGGTATTTTTGTGTTACCTAAAATGGCCTCTTATATGAATCTAAATAAACATTTTTTAATATCCTGTTTTTTTCTTATAGCATAGCTGCATGTCGATATTTAGTTCCTGTAATTCTGGGTCTCAGTATAAACATATTGAGTGCTTGCTGTTCTGGAAATAATTATGTACAACATACGTGACATATGCGGCATTCCATGTACGAAATTCAGGCGACAGAGGACACAGGCAGGCCACGATGTTACTTCGAATAAAAAGAGGTAAGTTATCCAACCGGATTGCATTTTGTTACATGCACGCATGCTATAATTTGAACTGTCTGCCTTATTTAGGCAAAATATGTAATTTGCTTGATGGTTTTTCCAAACACTCGTTGAAAGCAGCAAATAAAAATGCTTAGAAGCGTCCAAACAAGAGGAGATGACGACATGCTTTAGACTGCAGCAGAAATATGATATTTCAGAAAGAGAGTACAGAGGAGGCTGCCACTAGGTCCAGCAGCGTTGTTTCTGCCCAGTTTGTACCCAACAGGGCTCCATGGAGTTTACGAAATATCAAGTATTACTAATAACTTTTACTTTTTACAGAACGATACATGTTTCCACCATCCCTAGAACCTATAGCATATAAATTGCTATTAGTAGTTTATCAGCACACTTCTGTAAAATCTGATAGTTTTTTAACACTGTTAACAATCGTACGATGTCCTTAAAATCTTCAAAGGGCCTATGTCTTCACCGTCGCACATTATGCCGGGACCTGTCACCACATAAGGCATTCATGTTATGGGCTGTTGTTCCAACCTAAAGATTATTCATAATTTTTTCTTCGAACTATACAGCAGGGGCAACAGCAGCGCAATTTATGCCGTTTCACAAATTTTTGCTAACAACCACGAAGCGAATATCGAATGTTCAGGATCTTTGCTAGCTGTTTAGTGCGATAAGTTATCACTGGTATGTGAAACATCAGACGAACGAAGCGTTGTTTAAAGAGAATGGCTGTGCAAAACAAAAAAGAAGAAATACAATTATGCTTGTCATTCTAATTTCTTCTGCAGAACCCTATTTCCTTCTCATTCGAAGCTACTACTTATGTTTTTCAAGTTCCTCTTAAGGCAAGTTTAAAACGGGACAGACGTTCATTCATAATATTACGGCGATCTATCGCCGAACGTGGTCCAGGTTTTAAAAGCCAGATTATGTACGTTGCTACGAGCCAATAAATTAGTAGCAGCCGGAAAATGCCGGGCGGCACAGCGTAAACTGAGAAAAATAACGATTTTTTTTAAACATCATAACTATCGTGGTCTAGAGCTCTAAACTGATCACTGAAATACCTAAAGAACTGACTTCTTCGACGTAAATAAAATCTGGGCCTCATCAGTTTCCTTTTTCCGCCGGGGCCAATTACCGGCTCTTGTACTACGGCCAGTTTTAGGGCTGCTTGATGGTTTTATTAGCTTCCTCTGCTATTAGCTTGTAACGAACAATATCTCTACATTGATATGATTTCGACTGAGCACTACCTTACCCCATAGCTTCAGCCTCTCACAGTAACAGCGGCCCCTGGTGCCAGTGTTTGCGATTACAACATTAGATGGCGCCACAGACTTAGGGCAGCGGAGTAATCTGAGTCTTTCTCACGTCATCGTTGCGGCCGCTTCTCATCCAACGCTTAGCCGTTTCTAGCCCTCTGGCTTTCGCTCTTCACTGTTTCCTCGAAACCACTAGCGTCGGTGAAACTGTCTGGGCTTGTGAAACAGAAAGAACTAACTCTGCACTACCTGGCTACTTTAGTTTATGCTTTATCCCCGCAATAATATTCGTAAAAACAGGGGGACCATATACACTATGTACCCTGGTCAGTCAAGCCATATCTGACACAGCGCTTGCTATGTATGCTGCATACGTTCTTTGCAGTCGCAATCCCAGCCACCAAGGAGATGCTTCCGGCAACAATAGCTGGGCCGTAGCCAACGGCGGTATTTTGAGAAGTGATTACTCCAGGCAAGCTTCCCCTCGATCACAAAAAGGAACCAGGCATTCGCCATTTCTTGCCTAAGCGCTGCACCTGCCATGGTGTCTTAAACAGTGACGTTCTCAAGCGTATTTTTGTGTTTTTTTTCCTATATGACAATGAAAATGGCAGGAACTGATGTGCCAAACATCACCCGCGAATCGAAAGGAAGAAATATATTCTACGTGCAATTTAAACCATGCTAGGCAGGGCACTCTTACCTTCACTGTTTTACTTCATAACTGGATAGTGATCTGTAATCGCCTCGCATTTGGTGGCAATTTCGGTGACTGTCACTTCGGTGGTATTGGTGGTAAATGATTATTGGCATTGTTTCATCAATGACCGGTCATAGCTGAAAACTGGTTTGTTTTGCGGATGTATAGGCTGGACGAGGAGATCGCTACTGTACAGCGCTGCTTGAAGAAAGATGTCAAATTACGGTTAATTGAAAAATGCAGTCACAGAAACCACATCATTCATTCACGAGTGTTACATGTAGAGGCTTTAAAAACATTACAAAGTTGCTGTCTGCCCTCACGGTTACCGTAGCGCTCCCTTGGATTGTACTGGTCGAAATGCTTTAAACGTAGACGAAAATATGCTCTCAAATCTTACATTCAACAGGAGTAGTTTTCTAGCCGAATGACTTCAGTAGCATGGTAAATACCCGACTTACCAACACACGTTCGTTACATTTCACCTATACGAAAACAGGTTATTGTTTACACTTTCACTGGCCTGTCGAGAACACAGACAGGTAGATGTTCTGTTAATTTACAAAACTGGTACACCTTATTTCACCACTGGGCGATGCTCCGTCATTATCATAACAAACCCGTACACACACCTTCTACTCATTTGACGCATGTCCTTAAACGCTCTCGCGTTCTTCGAACCACATGAGGTGAGATATCTGACGATGGTGGACAGCACACTTGGCGAGGACATGTGCATCGTCACTGTTTTTGGTACGTGAGCACAGCATTACCGGAAACGGCGTCTGAATGGCGTGAGTTGTTCACGAAATCGGATCCGCACCCACGGGATGGTACACTGCGCGACTTCAGCGCGAAAATGTCACCATTGAGCGGAGGACGGTGCGCGCACGTCACTGCTTTTCTCCCGTAGAGGTCATATCTTCGTCTCCTTCCGCACTTCCGTCGACGGAGCCGTTGGCGTAACGGGACCAGTGGAACCACTGTCCCGCTCTTGTTCCCCAAGGAGCCAGTAAGTGGTCATCTTGCCCTTGCCCTGCAGAGGCCAAAGAAGCATCTCAGATCAGCTGTTAAACGAAAATGAACGCTCGCTCTCTTTTTTTAGATTCAATGTTAGTGCGGATTCAGAAATCACTGCGCTATCTTACAGCTACACGCAGAAGTTTGTGTGACCAAAGCAGCATTCATTTACTCGAACTAAAAGGCTGTACTTAAGACTATTGAGCAGTAGTGACACAGGCAAAACCAGAAAATGACGCAGACACAGGCAGTGTCTTAAGTATGCACAGCCAACTATCCACCAAATACGTATTAACTAAGGCCGTGTTGGAGTTGTGGTAAAAAAAAAGTTAAAATTAGCACGTTTATATCGTGATGTGATCCTACTGTAAATGACGACCACTTGTAATTAGACAAGATTTGAAAGCATAGGTGCAGTAGGATATGTGATGCCTCGTAAGTCGATGCAAAGGACTGAAGTGTATCGACGAGAGATATATTTATCGTTGCTTTAATGAGCTTTACGCGTTTTAAAGCCTTGAAAACGGGCGTTAGCGGAGTTCTGCGTGCTTGACAACTGGATGTGACGGAGGATTAAGGCACCTGTAACCGAAAAGCAGTGAAAACTGGACGCATTGCCTCCAATCCTCGTTACAAAGTACGGGTACGCCAATGATATAACGATCGGCGATGGTCATAGCCACCGTAAGTGTGTCGCTTTTCAACAAAACACCGCTTCCTGTGATTATCACTTTATTTAGCAAGTAATTTTTCATTAGGATGGATGCCGCAGCACTTGTCCTTTAGAAGAAGTAAAGATAGGACAATATATGCTAATGATTTTATTTGAAATTTGGAATGGCAGTGCATGATTTCACATCGCTCGTCAAAGAGCATGGTTTCTATAGCGAGCAGTAATGATTTTTTTTTTCAAGTGACACCCTACCGACTTGAAACTCAAGAGTGCTAACGGAGCAAGTTCATATAAATATTGTTGGCTTTTAAGTGCAGGAAAGGAACAACGCTTTCTTGTACGGCTAATAGGCTATAGTATCCTCATTCGGTCTTTTTTCTGCTGAACCAGCTCCCGCCTTCGCCGGCTTATATTTCTTGAATTGGGGAGAGTGCATAGTTTCCTTTTTTTTGGCGGCTTGAGGAGCGTTCGTTACCAGCCGCTTTCCTTAACTTAGACAGCCTGGTCGGTTTCTTTCGCAGCTTTTGGCTCTTTACGAGCATCAGGGTTCAGCCGCTTCTTTCCTTTAAGTGGAGGAGATAGAGTGCAGCGTTTGTCGCTGCTTTCGCTGTTTAATGGGTCATAGCGTCCACCCGCTCCTCACCAGCCTTAGCAAACATTCGCGACTCAGAACTAGGTTATGAACAATGTGGAAAACTACAATTTCCAACACAGCAAAGGGGGCAGCGGTGTCCATGTAAACAAAAATAACAGAAAAGCAGCGATCGCCGAGTAGTCTAAGACAATATAAAATGAAGCTGCTCTGTTTCGCTGCCACTTGTTCGAGTCGCAGTCCGGGATATTCGCTGTGATTTTTTTTTTGCTGCATACCAGTCACGTGGAAAGCTTCGCAATGTTTGGAATGTTCTCTCTCATGTTTAGCCGCAGGTTCGCCGTAGTCACCGGAAAATGTTTGCCTTAGCTTGCCGCTGATGCGTGTTAAATAATTTTTGCCTAATATTTTTACTCAGTCATGACAAATATCATTTGGTGCTGTATAGGGCCACATTAACAGCCTTCAAAATACGGCACAGGTAACTCACAAAAAGTAAGTCGGGTAAATTTACTTAAGTTTAGTTCTTCACTAGAAATAAAAATTTAAGCGACAGGGCAGTTACCACGGACCGCCAGATGAAGTATGCGTTTCAAATATCACTATTTAGAATGTTGTTGTTTGGTGTTTCCTTTATATTTACACATGCCTCCGAGTTTTGTAAGTGCGCTAAAAGTTGCTATTAGACCGGACTGAACTTCCGTTGCTTAAGCAATAATATATGGTCATCTACATAATTTTAAAGCAAATGATATTTATTTTCTTTAAATTTACATACTCATTAATACCTCGACTGTGTTTGGTGAATCCTCACAAGTTTGGCAATTACAGGGCATCGCAGTCAAGTACTTCATCGCAGCTATGGAGATGCAGTATAAGTCTATAGGTTTTTTTTTGTCTAAAACCTTGCCTAGCAACGAAATGTGTGCTCACGCTCGCTCGTCTCGATTTTCATCTTAGCCTCTGAAGAAAAACAAGGAGAAACGCAATATCAGTATGACAGCGCATCTCACAACTTGCCTTCATTTCCACTTCTCCACGTAATTCGAGTTGGAACGTTTTGAACGTGTCCAAAACTTCTTTTGTACAGGTGCTGACATGAATCTTCAAGGCTGAAAAGAGAGTCATAGCATCTGCCTTACTCTAGATGTATCGTTTGAGTAATGCAACAAGTTCTTGGTACAAACCCGCTGTATCAATATACGCCAGTTTTAGAAGAATATTCCTCCCCGACTGTGGCGCGCATGTCAGCAGTAACCGTTAGACTTAATAAAAGGTCCGAAATAAGTTACTCATATATTTAATGCTAAACGATGGAGCGATATGACATGTAGTGCTTGTATTCTATATATACGTTTCTTGTGATGCATTTCCTTGTGAGTCACCGTCTTTCAACAACAAGGAAGATTTTTCGCTGTTGTACAATAGTTGGGGTTAGCGCCTATTATACGCTCTGCTTAGTGGGGTATTGAATGGATTACTGATTGCCTTGGTCAACGGGTGTCCATGAGGCTGAAAGCTGCATGCACAATCTATTTCATAAAAGTTAATTATCGAAACAGATGGCCACTACGACCTTTGAATAGAGGTAATCTCGCTCAGAGGTCTAAAAGGGACATCTCAATCCAGCCCCACCTTCCATCATTAACACAGCTTGTGCTCCTCATGGTCTAGACTATGCTCCAAGAGTTGGAACCATTGTTACAGGGGACATTTTTGTATCCACATGGTTGTGTATATCCTAATGGGGGGGCTTAGGAGCACAGCCCTCGGGTCAGATTGAAGGATTACGTGCAGTTCTTTGAGAGAGTATCTCGCGAGAGGAACGACTCTATATTAAGCTTTTCATATTAAATGAAGAGTGTGAGCAGCACTGTTACCACTTTGTTCCATTCTGCACAGAATACTATCAAGGTGGTAGACTTTCCAGTTGGTGACATTATTCTTGTTTAAAGTAACTGTTGGTTACCTTTGGAAAAATTGTAACCTTATTCAAAAATACATAATGGTATACCGGAAAGAGAAACTCATTTAGTATGCATGCATAACTTCCATATGTGCACGAAAAAGTTTCTTCGTCGATGTTGCCATATGCCGTAACAGCGAAATTATTCAAGAGAAAAGCTTTTGTATCTCGCGCCAGAAAACATGCTGAATATGCGAAGGACTACGTTCTAGCGAACACTTCAAATCTACAATTCCAAGCGGCTCTTTTAGCGTGTAGTGTCATCCGAAAGACATTTGCTGTTGGTGCCGGAAAATAAACATCTTTCGGTCGCCAGCACTTCAAAATAGCTTCCTCACACGCTACGACTCAAACACCGGCTTGGAACAACCATATATTCAAACTTTAAGTGTGACGACACGCCACGCAAGAAAGACCCTAACCAGTTCATTCTTTATAGCATACAAGTTCGACAACACCGCCGATCATTATTGGTTGGCACCGAGCAGTATTTGCATCTAGTAGGCGCATGTTTAAAAGAGCCTTTCGATACTACCTTGATCAATATGATGCTACACATTTGTTTCGCATTTCTTTTCTCTTTCACTTGGGCAGTAAAATAGCGTTTATTATTTCGCTAACTTTACGTTCACAGCAGTAGCTCCAGAGCGTGGTTAATATTTCTTTTTAAATAAGTACTGATCATCGAGTACGATACGAGGACACATCACACTATTGTTAGCGGAGTTTGCAAGAAACTGAAGGCATTAGTATTGCCTTCCCGCAGGTTTCTGGGATTCCGAGCAGTTTCTTTCATGCAAAGGCGTATATCTTTACTCTTTGCTTTTTATGTTTGCATAGATGAGAACTTAAACAATGTACATTTTTATAAGCAACAAGGATTAAGTGTCTCGAATACGTACGTAGTCCATTGGACTCCATTCTCGAAGCTGTGTTAACAGTGTCGCCGAAAAGGCAGTACCTCGGCATCTTCAAGCCGACAACACCCGCCGCACATGGCCCTAAAAAAGAACGGGCATTGAAACATGCCATTTAGCTTATTACAAGCATTGCCAATTCTCAGAGCACTCAGCAGAGATCGCCGTTTTAGACATATCACTACCGAATCTCTAGTAACAACTCAGGTTGGAAAAAGTAAGCAAAGACATATTTAGTACATTGCCACAGTTTTTTTCAACGATACTCTTTTTGGAGGATACCTTCGCCTTATGTGTTCACATTATTATAGTTGTCTCTAAAGTAAAGATCCGGAATTCATTCAGGTTACGGAATTCACAAGATTAGTGAGTGATAAAATTTTTTATATTGACAGGTATTTTTGCATGAATATCGCTAGGGGTGAATCTTGCCATATTACCGTGATAACGGTAGGTGCGAAATTGCCCCTTGGTCTGCTGCGGTGTATAGTAGAGAATACGTTGTGTTGTGTTTTCGCATAATCATCTCAAGCTATCATGCACCAAGCTCAGTACAGAATGCATGGAAGTAAAATTTCGGATGACAAAAATTAAGGGATTCTTCGACACGGCGCCAAAGTGTTTCCAATGCAGTTAGCAATTACACGTAATTGGCGTGGATGTTCAACGCAGAATTGTTTTAAACTGTTGTGAGCTCCTTCCCAACAAAATTTTACGCGGCAGCGTCAAGGTCCCGGTCTGCAAAAAAGTCGGCGTTGCCGTCATTGTTATTGTTAGAGAAAAATACGGATTTGGTGAAAAAGGTGGCTACTTCACACGTGGAACAGCGGATTTTGAAAAGTGATGTAAAAAGTTGGAAACTGGTGATTAGGAGCTCGCAACACGACTCAAACGTCATTAGGACATGTCACTGTATAAATAAAATGAATTGCGCCGAAAAGAAAGTGGGATATTCAGTAATCAAACCCATGACCCTTGGGTTACGAGTAAGACACGCTACCAAACACCACGCGGACACTTTTTTTTTAAAGGGCGGGGGGGGGGGGGAGGCACGTTCATACGGCTTGGTTAAATTGAGGCTTTATATATATATGTCTTGAGGTCTTTCACAAAGTGATTGTGATTGTGGAGAGAAAACAGTGTCCCTATCTGCGTGGGTAAAAGGAACCCCTGTCACTTCATACCCTTAAAGGCTGAGGTAATGTGACACCCCAATTTTTTAACATCCCCTCAACTCGGTTGTAAAACTGGCTTGAAAAGACTTCCTGAGCCTTGCTTCAAGGATCTAATTTGTTTTATACATTACTGTCGTATATGTGCTCCTTTTCACAATATGCATGGACCAGTCGATGAAATTACGATATCGCCTTCACAACGTGGTCCATGGGAATTCGTGGAAAGGCACCATAAAGTCTGCCGCGCAGGGTGCAGACATTCCGCCTGATTTGGTGAAGATGCGGTCATATTATAAGTTTGAACACGTGTTCGCTCTGGAATGCTGTTTCCATGCTCCGAGCATGTCTTGTTACCTGCAAAACCTCCAAATAGAACCTAAAACATAACCGAACCGAAAGTCTTTCTCGCACGGTGCAAGCTATGCAGATGGCTGGTCAGTGAGGTGAGCCTGAAACACGTGTGTCAGCAGCACTAAGCCCTTCAGTTTGACGCTGACATTCTAGTCGGTGCTTTGGCGAGACCAGCAGTACACCGTGTGCTAGGTTGGCCCCGTGTCCGTTCAATGTCTTCTTTCCTTTTGAGTTTGGCTCTTGATTGGACCATGCTCTATGGACAATTTGTCGCCAACTATGTTCGTTGTCGCAATTCGATTCTGATTCAGCGTCTTGTTGCCGCTACATAGCTCCCACATATGTGTGAGGATGTTGAATTAGCAGTCCGCGCTGACTTCCCGTAGCCTGCAGCTGCCGAAGTTTTTCCTCGTCATTGAATTCTGGGTTTCAAGTCATTGCACTGTCCTTTGTCGCTCTTGTGGGCTTTATAATTACGCTGCGCTTTCGGCTTGCCCACTGCCATGCACCTCTTCTTCCTGTCCTGGTGAAACCCATTGGTTGCAAGACGTTATTCCACGTCAATTAAGCAGTGACCACCAGCCTCGGTACTTGCCATCCACGCTGGACTTCGGTTTGTCGTAAAGGACTTATTATACCTAAATGTAACGATACGCTTACAATGACACCGTCTCCCCCTCCCCTTGCCCTTCTGGGAAGGGGAGAGTGTGCTATATGATCTCAGTTGTCTCATGGAACGACTGATATCATAGAGTAGAGTGAAATTTTCGCTTGTCTACAGTGGCAAAAAGGCGCGCGCTTTGATGCCCTCTGTGCTTGTCGCCTATCAACTTCACGCCGATGTCACCGCCCTGCGCTTATGTGCGGGCCAAGAACCAGTAACGGCGAAATGGTCCTGGCTGCGCCTCGCGCAAGCAAGACGCAGGTCGTCAGAAAGGTAGCCAACAAAATAAGCTTAGGTCCACATTCATGCCTAGATCACCGACGCTGGCCTGAGAGGCGAATAACTGCGAGCAGCGCGGTGCATTTCGTCTCTGCGATCTTGCCCTTCATACCCGCGGTGTCCGCACTAAATAGCCGTGGCGCAGGCAGGGCCCAGTATCTGATGGCCCTTGTGAACACTCCTGAAAGCGCTACCATTAGTGCTATTGCGAAGTTAAAAAAAAGTCATGATAACGAAACGTTGCACAGATAAGGGAGAGGGAAAGGAAAGGTGAGAACTGGCGCCAAATTTGATGACGCGTAGGCTTTAGCACACTGGCGACGCCAGTGCCGCGCATCGGCGAGGAAGGAGACTGATGCCTGCGCTTTTCCTGTTCACCCACCACGCGGCGCTACTAGCTGACAGATCGCGCGTGCTACCCGCATATTTCAACTTCTTACTGGGACTAATCGCTCAGAGTGACAGCAAAGGTTGGTGGTTAATTCCCCGAAGCTACAAGTGGGCTATGGGGGATTCCGTAGTGGACAGCTTCGGATTAATTTCGAGCACCTAGGGTCGTTAAGCAAACATTGACCTCGCTCATCAGACGGGCGTTTTGAATTTCGGCCCGACCGAATTGCCGCTGCTGAGGCCGAGAAAAGGTCTTACTTTGCTCCGCTGCCGAACGTCGAAGCAACTGAGATACAGCTACTGAGCACGAGCGGGATTAAAAGATACCGGAAGCGTTACACCTACACGCAGTTTTGAAAACAGACGTCGCCTCCTTTAATTGCTGAAAAATTTGTACTTTTGATCTCAGATGGCCTAGAACATCTTTCGTGAGGAATATTATTTTGCTTGTACACGTACTCGCAAAGTTCCCTGAATATACAAAGAGTGAGAACGCCGTGTTTCTTTTTTGCTTCAAGGCGAGGCCAGACATCAAGGGGAGCCCAGTCCAGGTCATGCAGGGTTGCATAGAACACACCTGTAATATCGTCACTGCATTCTTAGCCTGCCAAGAAATAAATTTTTGGGATGATTTCTGTGCACCCAATACTTTTTTGGAAACCTTTATACAAATATACACTGTGATATATCAGTTGCAGGCAATAACATCACTCCTCTGCTCTAGCGGTTACTCTGCTTGCTGTAACACACAACAAATTGCGTAAACCGAGTATTTGAAATTTTTTTGGCATTATGGAGTCAAAACGTGCTCTTTTTCAAGGCTGTGGTGCCGCCGTGACATTGAAGCACTGTTTCTTCACAAGACCCGTTTGATGAACGGCGAAATTGCTAATCGCATCTGAAATACGGTTCTCCCTCTAGAAAGGTTATTAAATAGCACAAAACAACCAAACTGACGATTTTCACGGCCTAGAGAGGATGCCTCATTTGATCCAAAATGGGCGCCGGTACGAAGGACTGCTTCCGGAATCAGGCCAGGTAAACTTTCTCTTCTTTCAAAACATCGCGTTAAACTCGTTGTTCTTTTGTAGTTGGTGGCAACCTCATGCGGGCGATTTTATTTTCTCAAGGGTATAATGAATAAAGCGAGAGAGAAGGAAGAAATCGTTGTCCGGCGTTTCATAGCGGCTGGAGGGAGAACGGTGAGGTGGAGAAAATTAGCTGCTTTTTGGAACACTGACTAGAAAATGTTTTCTTAAGTCCTCGAAATAACTTTCGTCTTTCCGCCTCTGCGAGCAGGTTCTTTCACGAAATATGCTTTGCAGGAACATCTTAGCACATTCCAGGTCGGCTCATACGAGCTGCTAGCCGCTCTCTTTGAATCAGTACCCGCGTGTTGAGCACTGCGCTCAAGTCAGTTGTCTCTTTGGCGTGATGTACGCTCTCGGTTGCTTCTCGCGTTCGGATGTGATCCCAAAACGTAGTCGTTCACGATTAGTCTGGCGCTTGTGTGCTCCGGAGTCAAACCCGCATTGCATTCCAGATTTTGGAGCAGCTTAATACCTCTTGAATCCTCACGCCACGTTAACCGGTGCTACGCCACAGTGCACGTCGGCGAGCGGAATCATCGTAGAAGGCACAAAGGGTTCGATGGCGATTATAACGATTTATGCCATTCTTTTTTGTCTAAGTTTGGTACGCGCCGCCACCTGTGGTGTGTCGTCGTCACGGCACAAGCGTCATCAGTGTGACTACATATACACTCCTACGCGTGGCACGGTCACGTGACTCTGGTTTCGTACTTTACCTCTAGCAGGTGTGATTCAAGT